>JARVZY010003705.1:0-29083 GCA_030686995.1 Artemisia argyi | reverse complement strand
AGGTTGATTGAGAGTTTGGATGTTGTTCAAGTGATGATGTTTGTTGAGATCTTGTAAGAAGATACTCAATCCAAGTGAAGTGCTCATTCAAGGTAATGGTTTGTTGTTGAAGGAAGATGCAACAAGGGCAATTGTTGACATGCTTCTCAACTTGGTTGATGTTGTGTGGTGATGATGGTGAGCTTGATTGGGTTGGATCCAAATTGCGTTGCGCAAGATGTAATGCTAAAAGAGCACTATGCTCATGAGCCTCTTTTAGCTCCTCAACGAACTTCAAGTGTTCGGAGGAAGGTGATGGTGGTGGAACATGATGGTTGTCTTGGGTGAAGGTTTGAACATGCAACATAGGAATGGCATGTGAGGTTGTAGGATGTGATGGTGGTACTCTTGGTGGTGGAGACATGGTTGAGCTTGGGTAGTCATGAAAACATGAAATGGGTGGAAGAGGTTCTCCAAGAGTGAGTGGTGTTATTGTTGAATGAGCAACATGTGAAGTATTGATTGAGAGATTGGGATTGTTGTTTTAGGATTGAGCATGCTCATCATAAGAATAAGCATGAATGAGGGAATGAGTGGGTGATAGGTTGTGAGATGAGTCATTATTGTGGGTTTGAAGTTTAGTAGTTGGTTGACTTGGAACAACATCACTTGAGTTATGGCAAGAATCAAGTTTCCTCTTCCAAACGGTTTGACGGAGATCCTTGCGGTTCTTGAAATCTTAGGTTTTTGGTTGTTGGGAGATGACATGTTTGGGTGTGATGGCATTAATGATGGGAAGAGGGTATTCATAGTGTAGGAAAGATGTGGTTTAGGAAGGTAAATTTTGAGGGCATGGAAATGGTGGATGACTCGAGATTGGTTGTATAAAGGATGATTCGGTTTTTCATTTCACATGGGTGGTTTGAGGATGTACTAAAGAAGGGTTATGAGGTTTGAGTGTAAGGTAGAGGAATATATGTGAGTGAGTGTGTTTTCCTTTCCCATTAAATTAGTGCTCATCCGGACATAGAGTTAAGCAAGTAAAGGCATACAATCAAATCACATAGGAGCAAATAAACATCTAGAAACAACATATATGCGATATGCCATAAATCTAGAAATGAAAGAATCTAATGAGAAGCAAAGTTCATAAAAGTAAACTAGCGTTAGGTATATATATAGGAAGAGCAATTTAATCAAGTTGGAGAATGAGTATGAGACTATTACTAGTGGTGCTCAATTCAGGCTAAACACGGCCATTTTTACGGGTTACACACACCCAACTTCTCACATAGAAGCAATTCAACCGTTAGGTTAAATTGAATTTCTAGTCAATATATTCTCCAGTAGTCATTCTCTTTCTAAAAGAAATTGAGTTCCTAAATTTACCTATCGAAGATTACCAAACATGAAGTTTGCTTGATTCACTAATACTTGGCTTAATGTGACTCAAACATCATGTTTTAATGAAGGTAAATCTAGATGATATATTTTATTCACGATCCTAATAGAGACGTGTTGAATATTTAGATAAGAGTAAACAAAAAGTTTTAATCTTTTCTTCATGATTTATCGGTTGTTTGGTTTTGATGACATATTACTTGATTTAATAAATGTGCTAAACTTAAGAGTGCACCTTAGCATCTCTTGTGAAATGAATCTCATTAAGATTATTTATCTTAAATGAGTTTGTGATTCTCAAATGATATCAAAACTAGACATTAATATATTTTTAAACAAATATTATTTTCTATGATTTTTGCCAATGTTATATATCATACTTTAACAAGTATTCGGAAAAAAAAATTATTTGTTTATGGATTGTGACAAGTTATTTTTCACTTCTAATAACTTATATTATTTCAAAAAGGAAAGTGTAGTGCATTATCTTGTAACACAACCATTCATGCTACAAAGAAAATGAAATACATAGAATATATAGTGTGTATTATTCTTAAATATGTATTTTATCTTGAAGTGACGATTTTAAGTAGTGTGAGCAAAGTTTACATATGTTGTTAGTTTGCTCATGTTTGGTTTTTCGGATATGACACATTTATCCATTGCATTGCAATGTAAATTGCTTGAATATTTCGAACGAAACATCCAAGTCGTCAATCCTACTTCATTGTATATTTTATAAATGTGTTTAAAATGTTATTCTAATATTTGGAACACAATTATTGGACAAGTAGATTCAATATGAAATTATCAACACAAGCGTGAGTTATGATCCAATGCACACTCTTATCATCTACAAAGGATGTAACTATTTTCATATCAATCTAGTGTGATTGAGTATGTAGATTCAAGACTATATCTTTTGTTGTAATTTGATATAATATTGAAGCTAAACAAATAGCAATCCAATTTCTTGTCCACACTCAAAAACACGTCAATTAGATTTGATGAATATATCAACCATAATTTGAATAATGAATTGATATAATATCAAGATCTTTCTTGACCCTCACGGACACTCATTTGAAATAAATAAACATTTTGATGGTGTGTTCCATTAATCCTAAGATTATTTATTAGTGAATAATTGAAAGTTGACTTATTATTTCATGATTGTTATATGCTTTGTTTTTGTGAAAGACTCTTCATTTTTACTTATTATGAACACACTTAGATTTTGAAAATACTATTTCTTTTATATAACTATTAATGTTTTACAATGATTCAATTTCTCTTATTAAACATCTTAAGGTAAAACAAGCTAATTTGTAGAAAATATTTAAGTGTGTTGTGAAGAGTAGATTAAATGGTTTGAAATGTTTAGGTGACTAGATTGAACTCATTTACAAGATGTTTGAGTAACATTAAGCCATCTATACCTATGTGCAATGCAAGCATATTATAACAATCCTAACGCAAGAAATCTAGCATAAGATCTAGTTAAGTATAAATCGGCAAACTAGCTATACACTAATAGGGCACATATGCATAGATATATACATTGCTAAACTTCAAATAGCAACAATCATTTAATATATTCAATTAAGAAAATAAAATCACAAAGAAGTTCACATAACACATAAAACACTTGTCGTCGTTTTGTGTATTATATACACCAATGTTTACTTAGCTCGAATTTATTTGAAAATAAAATAGTTTCCTCCCATTCTATAATTTAATTAAGATCAATATTTTGAAAACATAAATACTTAATTTTTCAAAAGTATATCAACTAGGAATATCCGTCTTGAAGGAAAAGGTAAAACAAAAGTTTTACGTTAAAACGAAACACAAATTTTTGACCACCGTATAGTATTTTGACTTTCTTACTTATTTAAGTTTTTAATGGTTACTTGTAAGTATTTTTAAATGAAAGTAGACTCAATTACCTTTAAAACGCCGGGTGGCACGACTTCTACGGAGTTACGGTTAATTTTATATGATTTTTCAAAGTTTTCAAAAAACTGTCGAACAGACAGGCAGATCCCTTAAATTTAAGGGGGCCGCCTAGTATTTAAGGGGGCCGCCCAGACAATTAAAGGGGCCGCCCATCTGATACTCAAAAATGCAATTTTTGTTAAAAATTGTTTTCTGACTTTGTGGAAAGGTGTGTAACTTTCTGATTTTAAGAACGAACATATAACACTTGTTTTAAGCATAATTCTTATCTCGAGCTAGTATAATTAGTGTATATAATATCAAAACTAATACAAGTTAATCAACAAAACACTTTTCATATTAAATCCTCCTTAATGGGTAATTTGATACATGGATCGTACTCAATTTTTAAAACCATTTGTTTTGAAAATTTGAGCGACGTGGCTCTGGTACCAATTGTGGAAAACTAGAAGGGGGGTTGAATAGTTTTTCCTTCTTTTTGATTTTATAAAAATTTTGTTTCAAAATGTTAATTCAAATTTATTCAATTGTTTGTTTGGAAAACTTCAATTAGAGTTTAGTGTGAAAACAACATATAATCAATATGATCAATTATATATGTAAGCTTTTGGAAAAACTTAGTTTTATGAATGGAGCTTTGGTCGATCTTTATGTGAATACGTTTTCCTTTTAAAATCTTAAAACGTTTTGTATCAAATTATCTACCAAGTTAAACTTAATATGAGAAGTATGAATAATAATCTATTTGACCATATCATGCAATTATACACACAATCACAATATTAACTACTATGTTCAACACAATCAATCATCACAACTATATAAGCAACAACTAAGACATGTAGGCAAGCATAGAAGTAAAGCGATAAATGCAAGAACAAATGATATGAGATAAAAGAAAGGAAATGCAAACCGGACACGATGATTTATAGTGGTTCGGCTACAAGGACACCTTCCTTGTTCCTACTCCACTCCCCGAGTCACCTACTCGAGAGTTTTCTTCACTACTCAACAAGCTCCCTTTTGGCGGAGAAAACCGTACACAACTTTTGTTTACACCATTTAACGACACTAAGCTAAATGTCGAGTTCTAATAGTAGGTAGAACCAATCTCACAACACAACTTCGATCACTACACAACTTCTACACAACTTCACGACTTCACGACTTCATCACAACTTCTTGTAAACTTCTTCACGGCTTCACAACTTCTTCACATCTTCACGACTTCTTAACTTCATCACAACTTCTTCTAAACTTCTTCACGGCTTGACAACTTCTTCACGTCTTCACGACTTCACAGCTTCATCACAACTTCTTCTAAACTCCACTACTTAATCAAACACCTACATCTTCACAACTACATGTTTTCTCCACACTACTACTTCCTCCCACTACTTCTTACTCACTCATTGAATCACTACTAAGTAAGATCATCTTGATCTACTTATTAAATATACATAACTCACAACTTCACATAAGCACTAACTAGATCCTAATACATCTTTGGCTTTATGATAGGGAGAATTCTTCTCTTGCACTTTGAGTGATGAGAAATTGGATCACTTGAAACAAAGATTAATAATCTTATGATCAAAGGGTTTTAGAAGGATGTTTAGAGAGAATTGGATCTGAAAATTTTTGTGCAAAAGGTGAGAAAAATTCCAGGTTTGAGGTGGTATTTATAGGGAAAAATTTCTGACCAAATTTGACAGGGGAGCGTGGCCGGTCCCCTTAATTGTGTGCCGGTCCCCTTAAAATTAAGGGGGCCGCCCCTTATAATTAAGGGGGCCGCCCTACTGAAACGGCCAGATTTTCTGTCTTTTAGTGGGGAAAGTTTATTTGGTGAAAAACTAACTAATTTTGGTTAAAAGTTTGAAATCATATATTTAGTATGATTAAAACATTTTTCTTTATTACCAAAAGTGTTTTTCAAAAATATATAATATGTTTATATAATTAAATAAACTTTGTATTAGTTAATTAAATACCCCTTTGATCATGAGATGTATTAAACACTTGTTTATCCATACCTTAAGTGATTGTTGAGGCAAACTCGAGACGTTGAGATGTCGAGGCTTGTTGACGTAAGAATGCAAAGATGAATTGTGATCACAAGTAACTTAAGCACTTTACGTTATATGTTGTAACTTACATCATTGTCATCATCAAAACATGAAGAGAATGTTTAGATTAAATATCGTAATATTCATGCCAACAAAGATATTCCCGTCGTCCATGATGTCGGGTGGTGAAGATTTACAAACAAAAACACAAAGAAATAAGATAGACTAAAGAAAACCTAAAAATAAGAATAAAATCTTACTAGAATGGAATCTAGCAAGTAGACCTAATAAAAAGATATTCTAACCTAGACAATAACTATTCCCCGGGCTGCGGCGCCAAAAACTTGATGCGTAGGGATTGCACCAGGCTTTACCTCTCAAGGGATCTTGAGAAGCTTACAACCCCCACCAGGCAGTGTACCTGATCGATGTAGTATAGTATAATGACAAGTACCGGGGGATTGATCGTTCAGCTAGGAATAGTGTCGCTAGGATTAGAAAACCTAATTACTAGTTCTAGAGATGAGAGATGATTCTTTTTGTATTTTTATATTTTTTTTGAAAGCAAGTAAATATCTCGGGTTTGAAGGATTTAGGCGGAATTAGTTGCTAGTCAACTAACCCAATACTAAAGATGCAGTCAAAATAAAATACTAAAAATGAAAATAAAACTAAATTAAACTAAGGTTGTGAGCAATAAGTGGAGAAATGTGTTTACTTAGATTTCACTACTCCCTAGATATCTTTTATACGTTAATTACTTGTTATAGTTGCGTGGATGATGGATTGTATTCCTTAATACCATTCATGGGGTGGCGTACTTACTTCCCCAATCCTATGAGTGCCTACTTCACTCCTATGTCGAGCCGGCTAAGAAGCTCCTAACATGGGATCATTAGAATTTACTCATGCTTTAAATACAACCAATAAAACCTAGTACACATCGGTTCATGTTTCCTAAGACGTTCATGCATGTTACCAATTGGAGATCTGCCAGTTTTCTTAAGCCTAACATTGAAATCATTCATCCAAAACAACCATAAACAAGTAATCAACACATAATCAACATCTAGGTTTCATTAGATCTAAGCAAACACAAGATAAATCTTGCCTAGCATGGTGGAATCAAGACAAGCACAAGATATAGACAACCAACACATAGACATATTGATTGAATTAAAAGAATACTTATCTCAATAGCACATGTAAGGGTTCAAGGGATAAAAACCCTTGAAAAAGCTGTAAAATACGTATATGGTTCGGCCTTAGGGTTTCTCCAAACTTGTTCCTCTTAATGAATGAAAATTAGAAAACTATATATAGATATTAGAGGCTGACGGCGTCAAGAACAACCTTGTGTCGCCGTCATCTCGCCGTTAAAATAATCCTCGGACTGCCTTGATCTACTTTTGACGCCGTCATGTAATCCACTTTTGTAGGCCGTCACATATTTAACTCTTGACGCTCTACTTTGTGACGCCTTCATTTCTGTACTGGGTCGTCATGATCTTTACTCTTGACGCCGTCAGGAAAGTACTCTTGACGCAGTCACACACTGTTCCCAGCTTGGAAAATTAAGTCTTTGGCGTTTTCTTCACTTTTATGCTTCAAAAACGTCCGAATTGCTTCCTTTTCCAGATTTCACTCCCAAAGTACCTAAAATCACAAAAGAAACGATTTAGGGCAATATTTGATCAAATAAATTCAATTTCGGGCTTAAATGACCCTCTAAAAGTGGTTCATTTTTTGCCTCATCAATAAGGCAATGTCTGATTATACTAGCTCATAACCCCTACTATAGAAGCCTATCTACATAATTTTTGCAGCATTGCCTTATGTTATAGAAATTGTTTATTTCATGAAAGCATAATTAGTTTTAAGACCATGGATAAAAATACACCTCGAGTGACTTGCAACCTATTTACCCATTCCCTTGTACCTAGTGAAGTACCTAAAAGATGCCGTTTGAATGTAAAGTATTAATATTAAATGTCTCTGTATCCAGGGTGGTACCTGAAGAATTTGCAGGAAAGAATTTGCGGGCAAGTTTAGTCATTTTTTCTTTCGTACATTGCGGGCAGTAACACCACAAAGTACAATATCAACAAGATTCAAAATTGTGTGTTATAAGAAGGCTATCTTGATTATCATGTTTTTTGTCTTTATTCGTGTTCAATGTTGTATTTCTTTAATAACATGGTAGAAAAATGGATAGAGTTTTTTTTTTTTTTTTTTTTTTTTTTTTTTTTTTTTTTTTTTTTTTTATGTTATGGGTATTGATTATATTCTCGTTTTTGTTTGGATTAATTTGTGTTATGTTAATAAGCTAAGAATTTTAGTTTTATGTCTTGCTAAAAGTAAAAGGGTATGAAGAAACCGAGCATTTTGTGGTTGTCGGCAACTTGTGGATAGTGACCACTTTTTGGTCACTAATCAACCAAAATAGTGACCACCATTTCGTCTCCGGCAGATTAGTGACCAGATATTTGGTCACTGATTGGTTTGAAGTTGTATTTACTCCATCCAATCAGTGATGACTTTTTGGTCACTATTTAGTGACGAAACTACATTTGGTCTTTAAGTGTAATTAGTGATGGACCTATAGTGACCACAAGTGACCACCTAAATTTGGTTACTAATCACGTTTAGTGACAAAATTGGTACTATTTGTGACAAAAATTGCTGGTCATTAAAGTCACTTTTTCTTGTAGTGTTATATACTTAGATATGTACTCCTATAAAATTGTAAATATCTATGGAGATTAGGGATCCAGTGAAAAGAAAACTTATAATGAGAAGGATGAGAAATAACTATAACCACATATTTGAGATGCATCTCTATTCGATGTATCTCTATTCAATTAGATGCATCCCAATTAGTTTTGAAAGTGATTTTGAAGTGAAAACGATGCAAAGTTGTAATTGCAACAAATTTGACCCACAAGGGACAAAATATATATAGGATTTGACTAACTTGCTAAAATGCATTTAATATATGTATATGCATTTAATTTTTAGCTAGAAAATATACTATGGTGCATTTAAAAGATTAAGGATGCATCTAATTCAATTCGATGCATCTCTAATGTGTGGTTTAGTTATTTCTCATCCTTCTCATTTTAAGATTTCTTCTCATTTGATCCTAAGTCTATGGATGTATAATAAATTGGAGGCCCTTTACAACAAGGGGCATGTGCGGTTACACCACTTGCACATGCTAATCGCCGCTACTGTAGCTACTAGGGAATACAGTATGTCTCTCAATATTTTCGAAAAAAAGTACAGTAATTAATTACATATCAAATTGAAAATAGCCATGAATGTAATATTGTCTGTGAGACGATCTGACATATATACCTCACATAATTTAGCCTCCAATCTTACTTGGCAAAGTTTTTAGGACACGTCTCCATGTTAACATCATAACAATTTAACTAGAAAAATGATAAATTAGTATTAAAACAAATTATAACTTGTGTAAGGGAATGAAAGACATGTCAGTGCACCAACGGAGGAGCTTTTGTTTCTTGCCCTTCGGTTCTTTAGGCTCGTCGCTTGTTACATTACAAGTTTTATTCGCACGATATATAGTCATGATGATTAGATGCTAGGGCGGATAGAGGGGGGCTCCAGGGTGCCCGTGAACAACACGGATTTTTCCCCCGTTGTGTAAATTTTCGTAAAAAATCCCATTTTATCTAAAATGCACCTTGTCCAAGAAAATCTGTTACAAGTCTTCTTTAATTTTATTGAAAAGTACTCCGCCACTGATTAGAAGAAAACTCGAGAGTGGATGTGTAGCATTGAGTTTCAAGCAGGCTGCGTAGAATTATTAGCTTGCTCTGATCTGCATGTTTGTTATTTCTAAAAGTAAGATACAAGTCTATCAAAGGATAGATTGTACTGATCATAAAGTAACCACTATACAGTATGTAAAAAATAAAGTAAACCATCACAAACCCAAAAGGTCTGAAATCAGAATTCTGACATAAATATCATACTATCATACTATAAAGCATGAAAACCTATTATTAATAAAAATACTTAAAATTAAGCAATACAATTTATAAAGCTATAAGTATAACAACAAATGCTACTTATAGAAATTTCCCTCATATTTAATTATAACATACAATTAATACTAATATTAAATACAATAAATAAATTATTATGTACATTAAATACAATTAATTAACTTGTCAATAAATACAATTAATGCACTTATTAAAACACCTCATACATAAAAAATACAAATTGCCAAGCATATTGTACAAACAACTGAAATACAATTCCTGCATTAAATGTAACTAATACAAATAATAAAGCATATTATACAAATATTAAAGCCCGAACGGGCAATGGGCCAAATGGGCTCGATCCCGAACGGGCACGGGTCAAACGGGATCGAACCCGAATGGACACGAGCTAAACGAAATTTTTGATATCCATAAATTTATTATAAAAAAGAACATAATAAACTAAAATATGTTCACATATTGTACAAACCAATCAAACTACTAAACAAAAAAATGATAATAATAATAAATAAAATAATACAAACTAAGCAAAATTTTATCAAACTTTTGCAATAAAAAACTAATCAGCAAAGCTATTGCCAAAAAATATACAAATAAAATAAATTATTAGCTGAAAAAATTAAATTACAGGGTGCCCGCAGCTGCATCGCGCGGGTACCCTGCTAGTCTTTTGTAAAGGATAGTTCAAATTTTTGCAGGTTTCAACTAATTGTTAAAATCCAAAGGGAGACAAACAAACGATTCTTAAATTAAATAGCTAAAATACAAGTGATTAAACAGACATAATAAAAGAAAAAATATAAACCATAATGGTGAAATCCTTACAATTAGAGTAATACGCAACGGGTGAAGATATTTGGGCGTGACTTCTGGTTTGTATTAATGACGATCAACAATTACATAAAAGAGGGATTTTCCAACTGTGGGTTAACAAGGAGAAATATTTATTGCCACATGCTATGATACATGCTCCCCGCTATCTAACAATTCAAGGCTTTCAAGACATCTTTCCATGTAAACTTTGTTAAATCTTGAATCTGATAACACAGAACGCTCCCCTGTAATAGAATTATAAAGTTCTAACCAATGGTAATAGTTGATCAAGAAATATCCATTGGTGGACAGTTGCATGACATTTTTTATTTCTCCATCATCTGAATTACTTCTCAGTTTAAGATGCGCATACCAAGATGCAACATCATTGTACTTTTTCATCACCCAAATCCAACAATCACCTCCAAATTCACAAGAAACCACAGCAAGACAACCATTAATGATCGTCGGTTTTCTGGAAAACCATCTAGGTTTTGGCAACATAATCTTTCTGAAAACATGAGTACTTATATTGAATGTCAGTATATAATGATCAATTAACTCGAAATAAAGCTCAGCAATCCAATGCAACACACCATTGACAAAACACGCTTGTAACTTGAGATATTCAAATGGAATAACAGGGGAAGGAATTAAAGACCAAGTGCGTGTCTTCATGGAGTAAACAAATGAATTTTCTACAGTTTCTTTATATTTGATGTAGGATATTCTCACAATCTTGTAATCATCAGTAATTGGATCGAAACCTAAACCGACTGCCACAGCTTGTTCTTTACCATGATTCCGAAAAGAAGGATGATCAGGTAAGGTTAATTTACGCCTAATTGAAGGGTTCCATAGGCTAATACGTTTTTCATGATAATCAAAGAGACAAAGAATTCCATTACATGAATTGACAACTTTTGAAAGGTGGCAAGGGAATTGTTTTGTTGACATATCAAACAATCCGAGTTCGTGACACAACAGAAAACAGTCATCAGAATGTAATGTATGCAAGTCTTTAACTTCTCTTCTGCTGTGATAATCCAGCCTTCTGGCGCGGACATCACGGACATCACGCGAATAAATTTCCCAGTGTCTGATGATGACTTTTTGGGAAGATTGAAGATAGTGCCTGCGCTTGAAATGGGGGCTACCAATACGAGAGTACCATGATTTGGAGAGACATCTAAATCGAACGAGGGTTTTGGCCGGTAGTCTTTCAAAGATCTTACCAATCAGATCTTCACATAAATAACGTGACATCTATTACTTTTTATTTCCTAGAACACAATACGATTTGTAGCATTAAATTGTTAAAGCATAATCAAGATAAGTATTGAACATTCGGTAAATCAAAATAACCTAAAATCTAAATCTGAATAAATGATTATTATTCCCATGATTGTACTCATAGAATGCCAGAAAATATAAATGTAAATGCATACCAACATTCAACAATTCACTAACAAAAGAAGAAGACTTTATCAAGCAAACAATTGCTAGAAGATCCGATACATATACTCATTTGATCAAAGACGAAATATCATAAAATTCAAAGGGGTTGGTTTTGCTTATCTAATGGGCTTACTCAGGTTATGAAAACTTAAGCTTATAGCTTATTTAAGTTCATAGGCTGGAGTAGATAAGCTTACAAGCTGATAAAACTAAGCTTAGCAGTTTTTTTCAAATATTAATAAGCCCATAAAATAAGCTAATAAAAACACCCCCTAAGACTAAGATGAGGATTCAAAAACCTTGGTTAGTGTTATAGGAATTTATATGATTAAACAGACACAACTTGTGATTTTGATTCACAATTTCAAGTAGGGAATCATATATATTTAAAATACTAGGATTGATTATTGACTTGAAAGTAGGAAACTTTAAAAACAATAATCAAAAATCCCAAAATCAAGAAATTAGTTAAGGATTGTAAAAAAGATGATTTCTTGGTACTAATCAAAATCAAAGATAGAAATTTTGATTTACCTTGAGCTATTTCTATCTGCTTATAATTTTCCCGATTTGCAGTTTAGCTTCTCGAGGCAAAGTCGAATATATGACTATTCCTATCGACTATTTTATATTTTGATATATATATATTTTTTGAACAACAGTATATATGATTAAAACTTTCATTAATATTTCATTTAATGGCAAATATTTACACATTTACTGAATTAAATATAGGCTATGTTTGGCGCAGAGTTTTTTGGAGCTTTTGGGGGGGGGGGGGGGGGGGTGATGAACGGTGAGCAATAAGTTTTTTGATTTTTAGTGTTCGTTTGACAAAAGAGCGGTGGACTTTGCTAATTTTTTTAGGAAAGCTCATTTTTTCAATGCTTCTTTAAGAAGCTGTGAGCGGTGAGCAGTGAGCTGTGGCTACACCTCACAGCTACTGCTCACAGCTCACAGCCATTACTCACTGCTACTGTTCACAGCTCCTTTTGCCAAACATAGCATCAATGTTCTGAAAGGCTCAAGGCGCACAAAGCCGCAAAGGGGGGCAAAGAGCCTCGAGTCGAGGCGCATTCTAAGGCGCGAGATTCATATATGCGAGGCGCACTAAAAATGTCACACCCCCAAAATACCTGAATGGCAGCGGAATGGAATACCTGAGGGTGTAACGGATCATAGCACACAACCAGGATATATTGAACGACCTAAAGTGTCGTTTATAAAATACATCGTTTGATTCATTCAAAATATTCAGAGTTATAAAACATAGGTCCCAAAAGTTGGAAAAGGTTTAAGGAAATAATTTAGTACAATCAAACGATAGTTCAAAAGTGCATGAAATCCAAAAGAGACGCGTCATCCTTGATACACAAAGTGACTCCATGCATGCCATGAGAATATGCCTTAGATACCTGAGAAATACATTGCGAAAACGGTCAACATAAAGTTGGTGAATAATCATAGGTTTGTAAGTAAATCGCATGTACATAAGCCACAGTATAAGGTAAACCGACAAGAATGTCAAAAATGCTACATTGGCTCTTAAGCTCATGACCCCGAAGCTAGACTTTGTAATGGCCCCACCAGAGTGTTTACCAGACACTCAATTATGTTAAGACATTAAATGCATTCGTCCCGTTGGAGCAACCCAAACACGAATGGAGGCGTCACCCTCGATAGATCTATCCACTCACTCTCGCTTGGCAATATAATTAACGGTCCATGATATATAAGGGGACTTAACTTGGTAGTAAGGCAACTTAAGCAATGTATGGAATTTGTAATACTTGGGCATGTACAAAAATAATTGTGCAATGTATTCTCCCCCGTGGGATTTGAAATCAAATAAGTAATTAAAACGGGGCTATGAAGACTCACCTCAAAAGGATGGTACAATGATGTAAAAGTAGTCGGGACAATGAGGCGCGAACACTAGCCGCAACCTAAATGAATAGTCGCGATCTAATTAAGATCAAGCCGTAATGAAATGAATGCACATGCACATGATACCCATACCACTCGTAATTTGGAAATACTAGTTATCGTCATAGTAAAATAGGTTTCCATACTTAGGAAAAATAAGTCCATATATAGAAGTATATAACTTGTCGTATAATCTCGTATGAAAATGTTAGCGTTAAATTCCTTGTATCGAAAACCTTGAAATAACGTCGTTAAGTCGTATAAATATTCTCTTGGGTCACACGTATTAATTTGATAAGAAAATAGTCCTTAGTAACATTTCTAGAAAATATACCGTTTAGCGCGTAAGTTATTATTTTTATTTGTGACCATATATATATATATATATATATATATATATATATATATATATATATATATATATATATATATATATATATATATATATATATATATATATATATATGTATATATAGTTTGACGATGTTAAAACGGGTATAACTTGGTCGTTTTAAGCTCATTTTCCTTGTTCTTTATGTCCACGGATTCGTTTTTGTATATACTAATATATTTTTGATAACTCGGTTCCTCTAGGTTACGTTTAACACCTCTTTTTGTACGTCGAAATCTGCCAAACAGCAAGCAGTTTTTATAAGAAATAGTTTTCGTCGTTAAATTTGCAAAAATCATATCTCCTTCGTTATAAGCTCGTTTCAATCCATTCTTTCGCCTAAAGTTTCGTTTTTGAAAGTATTTTCTAAATCTTTGGTCAAAACTTAACCACCATCTACTGATTTTCCCACGAATCAAAAATAGGGACAGTAGGTATTCTTATTGTTTAAAAAATCATTTCTAGGGTTCTAATCTAGTTCCATCTTCAATCAAACCACTTTCAATCACCACAAAGCTAGTCTAATCCTACCATACACCTTCTTAGGGTGTCATGGGTCCTTAAACATCATCAATCCACTAGGTCTAACAAGGGTTTCTCATGTTTTCATTTCTAAGGCTCAAAGTTAAATATGTACAAAATAGAGTGGTATAAATCATTATATGCATGAGTTCTTGTAAGAAAAGTATATAACCATAGTAATAACTTGTAAAAAGTAAAAAAATGAGTTTGTTAACTTACTTGAAGGTTTAGGGAGTTTGGATGATGAAAAACCTACTAATCCTTGAGTTTCTATTTCAAAACTCCAACAAAGATGACTAAGTGAACAAGTTTACACCTAGATCTTGGAAAATTTATTGTTCTTGCTTCTTGATCACCCTAGATCAATTCACACCAAGAGAAAATGAGAGAAAATAGTTTACTTGCACTTGTAATAATGATTTGTGATAAAATGGGATGAAAATGTGTATTTTATACTTAGGAGACAAATGTTTGGTAAGCATTAAAGTGAGTTGGTGAGTGTTTAGCTCATTAGGACCAAGGGGGGGGGGGGGTTGGCCGGCGCAAAAATGAGGGAAAGGGGGGGGGGGGGGGTTGTCTTGGGTTTAATTTAGGAAAGTTAGTGGTAATGTGTTGTTGTGTTAGTATTAGGTTTTATCGGGTACCGGGTTTGTTAGAAATAAATTTTATTGAAGTTATTCGGGACATAATAAAGACGTAAAAATTGTAAAAATATGTCGGGTACAAGTACGGAGAGTTCGGGTGATTATTGTTTAATTTTTGTGAAAACCGTCATTATTAAGTTAAACGTACGATACGTAATAAATAAATTTCCAAAATACCGGGTAAATTAATATAATAATTTTTATATTATAAAAATGAGTATAAAAATATGTTGGGATGATAGTCGGGAGTGTCGGACATGTTAGTCACATTTATAGTTCGCGTATTAGTGTTTATTTAAAATAAACATACGTAAATCGTTAATTGTACCAAAAGTATAAATTTAATTATCCTACGAGTGGAATAGTATGCAAGTGCCCTAATGATGATATGCAGACTATTTCTAGTCCGTATGAAGTGTCCCTGATAATAATGCATGAATTCGCTCCTGAACCAATACGGTTACGCGAATTTGAACACTCGTAAACTAAATTTACGACGACATGAATAATGCACGTGAATAGTGGTTTTCTCTCAGAAATGAATAGTGTCAAGTGAATAGTAAAATTTCTGAATGTTTCTCAGAATGTCAAATTGACCTCAAAAATGATGAATAGTAAAACGATGAATAGTGATCGATGAATAGTAATTTGTGAATAGTAGAATGTCGAAGTTTGGAAAAATGACCTGAAATTGTGGGTTGTGACAGTCGCCCATCCAAAAAGGAATTCAGTCCCTGAATTCAGTTAGTGTTGGTCTCGGTAATAGGCTTGGTGAAAAGTTGTGGATACTTGCGTCGCATTTGGTCCTCTCGTTCCCAAGTAAACTCGGGTCCTCTTCGAGAATTCCAGCGAACCTTCACGATCGGAATTCGACTTTGTTTCAACTGTTTGATCTCGCGATCCATTATTTCAACTGGTTCTTCCACAAAGTTAAGCTTGTCATCGAGTTGTATTTCTTCTAATGGTATAATGGCAGACTCGTCCGAAAGACATTTCTTGAGGTTCGAAACATGAAACGTGTTGTGTACGTTGCTAAGTTCTGACGGAAGTTCAAGTTTGTAAGCTACTGGACCAATCCTTTCCAGTACCTTAAACGGACCAATGTATCTCGGGTTCAACTTCCCGCGTTTTCCAAATCGTATCACGCCCTTCCAAGGCGAGACTTTCAACATGACTTTGTCTCCGACCTGAAATTCCAATGGTTTGCGTCGAACATCTGCGTAGCTTTTCTGTCGACTTCTAGCAGTTTCGAGTCTCTCTCGAATCTGAATTATCTTTTCTGTTGTTTCTTGTACCATCTCCGGGCCAGTACATTGTACTTCACCGACTTCGGCCCAACAAACTGGAGATCGACACTTACGACCATAAAGTGCCTCGAATGGTGCTGCTTTAATGCTCGAATGATAACTGTTGTTGTAGGAAAACTCGATCAACGGCAAATGGTTAGCCCAACCATTTCCAAAGTCAATCACACATGCTCGCAGCATGTCCTCAAGTGTCTGAATAGTTCTCTCGCTCTGACCATCAGTCTGAGGATGGTAAGCAGTGCTCATGTCTAACTTGGATCCAAAAGAATCTTGTAATGACTTCCAAAAGTTTGAAGTAAAACGACTATCTCTGTCGGAAATGATGGAAACTGGTGCTCCGTGTCTTGAGACGATTTCCTTAACATAAAGTCTAGCAAGTTGTTCCATAGAATAAGTCTCTCTAATGGGTATGAAATGAGCTGATTTGGTATGACGATCAACAATTACCCAAATAGCATCGTAACCTCCTGACGTCTTAGGAAGTTTAGTGACAAAGTCCATAGTAATACGTTCCCACTTCCATTGTGGAATCTCTGGTTGTTGAAGTAACACTGACGGTTTCTGGTACTCGGCTTTCACTTTAGCACAAGTAAGACATTTGCTGACATACGTAGCTATTTCTGCTTTCATGTTCGGCCACCAATAAAGCTTTTTGAGATCCTGATACATCTTATCAGAACCTGGATGAATAGAGTACTTCGACTTGTGTGATTCATGCATAATCAATTCTCGTACTCCACCATAGAGTGGTATCCAACTTCGGTCCTTGAAGCATAACACTCCATCTGATCTCTTTGCAAAGCCATTTTCGCTTTCTGGCATACCATAAATTTTCTCGTGTGGTCGGTTTTCTTCCTTGAGAGCCTCAATCTGAGCTTCTAGAATTTTTGATGGTAGTGGCGAAATGATAGTCATTCCCAATGACCTAACTCTCAAAGGTTTGAGTCGTTCTTTCCGGCTAAGTGCATCTGCTACAACATTTGCTTTTCCTGGGTGATATCGGATTTCACAATCGTAATCACTCAACAACTCTAGCCAACGACGTTGTCTCATGTTGAGTTCCTTCTGATCAAGTATATGCTGTAAGCTCTTGTGGACGGTAAAAATTACGCACTTGGTACCATAAAGGTAGTGTCTCCAAATCTTGAGTGCAAAAACTACCGCACCTAACTCCAAGTCGTGCGTAGTGTAATTCTTCTCGTGTATCTTAAGCTGTCTACATGCATAAGTTATCACCTTCTCGTTTTGCATTAGCACAGCTCTAAGTCCTTGATGCGAAGCATCGCAATATACCACAAAGTTCTCAATACCTTCAGGTAGTGACAAAATCGGTGCGCTACAAAGCTTTTGTTTCAATAATTGAAATGCGGACTCTTGTTTTTCTCCCCACTCGTACTTTTCATTCTTTTGTGTCAGCTTTGTCAACGACTTCGCTATCTTAGAAAACCCTTCAATAAATCTTCTGTAATATCCAGCAAGTCCTAGGAATTGACGAATTTCCGTAGGAGACTTGGGCGTAGCCCAATCCTTAACTGCCTCGATCTTTGCCGGGTCGACTTGTAATCCTTGGCTATCAATGACATGGCCAAGAAATTGAACTCTTCGTATCCAAAAATCAGACTTAGAAAATTTGGCATACAATTGCTCCTTCTTGAGTAGTTCCAGGATTGTTCTGAGGTGTTCTTCGTGATCTTCCTTATTCTTGGAATAAATCAAGATGTCGTCAATGAATACAATCACAAACTTATCAAGATACGGTTTGCACACCCTATTCATGAGATCCATAAATACCGCAGGTGCGTTGGTTAATCCGAAAGGCATTACTTGAAACTCATAATGACCATAGCGTGTTCTAAATGCCGTCTTCGGAATATCCTCTTCCCGAACTTTAAGTTGATGGTAACCGGATCTTAAATCAATCTTGGAATAAAAACTAGAACCTTGTAACTGGTCGAACAAGTCGTCGATTCTGGGGAGTGGATAATGGTTCTTCACCGTTACCTTGTTCAGCTCACGATAGTCGATGCACATTCTGAAAGTTCCGTCCTTCTTCTTCACAAACAAAACTGGTGCTCCCCAAGGCGAGGAACTCGGTCTAATGAATCCTTTGTCCAAAAGTTCTTGTAGTTGATTCGACAATTCTTGCATCTCCGAAGGTGCAAGTCTATACGGTGCTCGTGCAATTGGTGCAGCTCCTGGCACTAATTCGATTTGAAACTCAACTTGGCGTGTAGGCGGAAGTCCTGGCAATTCTTCTGGAAAAACTTCTGGAAATTCCTTAACAATTGGCACATCTTCAAGTCGTTTCTCATCCGACTTCTTCTCCGTGATGTGAGCCAAGAATGCATAACAACCCTTCTTTATGTACTTCTCGGTTTTAATGCATGATATGATACTGAGTCTAGTTCCACTTCGCTCTCCACGAACAACTAAAGTTTCACCGTTATAAGGAAGGTGAACAACTTTCTCATCGCAAATAATCCTTGCTCGATGCCGAGATAACCAATCCATACCGATAACAACGTCGAAACTTCCAAGTTCTACGGGCATAAGGTCTATATTGAATGGGTGGTTTAGGAAATTTATAGTGCAACCACGAACAATGGTGTTGGTGTTAACTAATGACCCATCGGCTAATTCAACGATATAGGAAGTGTCTAATGGGGTTGGTTCTATGTTAAGTAAAGGTGTAAATGCAATAGAAACAAAACTTCTATCCGCTCCTGAATCAAATAAAATGGATGCATAACGATTATTAACGAGGAACGTACCCGCGACAACATTCGGGTCTCCTTTGACATCTTCTCCTCCCATAACATAAGCTCTTCCTCGAGCCATTCCATTTTGGTTTCCAGTTCCTTGATTCTTCTTCTTTGGGCACTCATTCCTAAAGTGTCCAAGTTCTCCACAGCCAAAACACGTTACCGGTGGTTTCTGATTGCCACCAAAGTTTGGACTCTTGCAATCTTTGGTGTAGTGACCAACCTTCTTGCAGTTGCCACATAGATCTGGGCAACGTCCTGGGTTATGATGCTTCTGACACCTTTCGGACTTAGGTAAATTACCCTCATATCCTTTCCTTTCAGTCGGTCCTGCGGCATAAGCCCTTGCCACTTCTTGCCTCTTAGGTGGCGGTTGAATAGCGTTTCCACCTTGGTTGAAATCAAACCTTCTCTTGTTGTTGTTGTTATTGTTGTTTGGATTGTTGTTTCGGTTATTGGGATAGTTGCGGTTCCGATTGTTGTTATAGTTGTTGTTGTTTCGAGTGTTGGTGTAGTTGGTGCTGTTTGAACGGGTATTATTGTTGACAGCAGCTTTTCCTTTTACCACTTGGACCATGAGTTTATGAGTTATACGAATAGCCTCTTCCATTGATTGAGGATCAAAAGAAATCACATCTCCTTGAACACTTTCAGGCAATCCACCAACAAAGTTTTCCATCTTTTTCTCATCGTCGGGAACCATAGTTGGACATAGTGCAACCAACTCCTGAAACCTCCTGAAGTAGGTCTCGATGTCATCACCTTTAGTCACAAGCTCATAAAATTCTGTTTCCAACTTTTGCACCTCGGTACGAGGGCAAAACTTCTTAGACATCAGTTTCTTGAATTCCTCCCAAGTGAGCTTGTAAGCATTCTCCATGCCAATCGGCTGAGCATACGAATTCCACCAAGACATAGCTTCATCAAGAAGCATACCTGTAGCAAATTTTACCTTGCTGGCATCCGGGCATCCGCACATGAGAAATACATTCTCAGTCTTTTCAAACCAGCGGATCAAAGCAACCGCTCCTTCAGTGCCCTTAAACTTGATAGGATCACTAATCTTGAAATCTTTCCATATACATTCACGCCTAATAGCAGTTGGTTCAACTGCCCCAGTATTAGAAGCAGTCTCGGCAGCCCTAGCAGCAACCTCAGCTCTCTCAATCTCCAGAGCTTCTGCAATACTATCCCTGACCAACTTGCGGATAGCGGCTTGAGTCATAGCGGGTGTTTCTGGTGCAGTCTTACTTTTCCTTGGTGCCATACTTCTGATAATCACAATGGAAATAGCCATGAGAAAAATCATACTAGAAATAGTCATCGAACTAAAGATATACATCCACAACTTGTATATATATATATACAACCACGACATGTACGAATACAACCACAATCTGTCTAGATATCCCCACGACAAGTATATATACAACCACAACAACCACGACACGTATATATACAACCACAACCTGTATCAATACAACCACGACATGTATAGATACAACCACAACCTGTATAAATATGAAAACAATAAAGAGCAACCACGAAACATCATAAATATAATCACAACACATGAATATAATACATGAAAATTTCGGCCTACATGGACCGATATAATATATAGCACAACATTTCCAACATAGTAGAGTCGCACTTGATATATTTGTTTGTACAACAACCAAAAGACTACAAGTTCTTGAACTATGTCCCACACCTCGGGACTAGGAAAATAATGAAAGCTAATATAATACCAGTCTATGTCTAGGCTCCTCCAGGTGCTCTAGATGGTCCAGGCTCTCCTCTCAAGCGGCGAATCTCACGATCCATCGCAACCACGATCTCCTCAAGATGTTGGACTCGTAACTGAAAAGAAGCATCTCTGCGCTCCAATACGACTAACCTCTCTCGGATCAATGCCAACTGGTCTACCTGCTCCCACTGAGTCTCCTGTGTCGCCTGAGCTCTATCTCGAATCTCAGGTAGCTCATCTCTAAGTAGATCAATCTGCTCCTGGTGACTCAACTGTCGTGCCTCGAGTCCATGGTAAGACACATCAATACCAACTCTGCCCTGAATCAAATCCTCAACCTGCTCCTCGACAGCCTCAAGTCGAGTGGTGATAATCTCATCAACTCTATACCCCAACCTATCAACTTGCTCCTACTAAGCACCTAACTGATCATCTAGCGTAACGGCTGTAGGATCCCTAGCTGCAGCCGCTCTGGAACTCTCACCTATGTGGTATACTGGTGGTGGTGAAAGGTCAGTAGTCTCGGTAGTAGGTGAATCTGGGGTGGTAAGCCTTGCACGCTTCCTGAGCGGCAAGAGTGAGGTAGACATAGGAGTAGTAGTGGGTATGGCTGGTGGTGGTGGTGTAGGCACAGTAGGACTAGGGAGGGTCCTATAAGTAGATGTAGCTGGGCGAACACTCTTCCTAGCAACCTGAATGGTCTTACTCCTAGGAAACATAAGTTTCGGTTCTGAAGAAGTAGTAGTAGTAGGTGATGGTATGTCAGTGGGTACAGTAGGATGGACATGAGGAGTAGGAGCCGTCTCCTCCTCCTCGAAAGGCTCGGTGTCATCATCTGATGCCAAAAGTGGCAACTCAGGTGTAGGAGAAACAAGTGGTGAAACAGCAGTGGAGGACACAGAGTCCTCATCATCGGAGTCTGATATGGTGTAAAGTATGACAGTGTTTGGATTCGAAGACATGTCTCTGTGATAATCAAGGTGAAATAAAATAAATAACTCGTAAAATGGAATCACCAAAAATAAGTAAATATGCACTTATGATGAAATGATGATATGCTATGATGGTGTGGTTATAGTCTAGGGTCCATGATGCATCCTAGTTCTCTATAACCTCGGCTCTGGTACCAATCTGTCACACCCCCAAAATACCTGAATGGCAGCGGAATGGAATACCTGAGGGTGTAACGGATCATAGCACACAACCAGGATATATTGAACGACCTAAAGTGTCGTTTATAAAATACATTGTTTGATTCATTCAAAATATTCAGAGTTATAAAACATAGGTCCCAAAAGTTGGAAGAGGTTTAAGGAAATAATTTAGTACAATCAAACGATAGTTCAAAAGTGCATGAAATCCAAAAGAGACGCGTCATCCTTGATACACAAAGTGACTCCATGCATGCCATGAGAATATGCCTTAGATACCTGAGAAATACATTGCGAAAACGGTCAACATAAAGTTGGTGAATAATCATAGGTTTGTAAGTAAATCGTATGTACATAAGCCACAGTATAAGGTAAACCGACAAGAATGTCAAAAATGCTACATTGGCTCTTAAGCTCATGACCCCGAAGCTAGACTTTGTAATGGCCCCACCAGAGTGTTTACCAGACACTCAATTATGTTAAGACATGAAATGCATTCGTCCCGTTGGAGCAACCCAAACACGAATGGAGGCGTCACCCTCGATAGATCTATCCACTCACTCTCGCTTGGCAATATAATTAACGGTCCATGATATATAAGGGGACTTAACTTGGTAGTAAGGCAACTTAAGCAATGTATGGAATTTGTAATACTTGGGCATGTACAAAAATAATTGTGCAATGTATTCTCCCCCGTGGGATTTGAAATCAAATAAGTAATTAAAACGGGGCTATGAAGACTCACCTCAAAAGGATGGTACAATGATGTAAAAGTAGTCGGGACAATGAGGCGTGAACACTAGCCGCAACCTAAATGAATAGTCGCGATCTAATTAAGATCAAGCCGTAATGAAATGAATGCACATGCACATGATACCCATACCACTCGTAATTTGGAAATACTAGTTATCGTCATAGTAAAATAGGTTTCCATACTTAGGAAAAATAAGTCCATATATAGAAGTATATAACTTGTCGTATAATCTCGTATGAAAATGTTAGCGTTAAATTCCTTGTATCGAAAACCTTGAAATCACGTCGTTAAGTCGTATAAATATTCTCTTGGGTCACACGTATTAATTTGATAAGAAAATAGTCCTTAGTAACATTTCTAGAAAATATACCGTTTAGCGCGTAAATTATTATTTTTATTTGTGACCATATATATATATATATATATATATATATATATATATATATATATATATATATAGTTTGACGATGTTAAAACGGGTATAACTTGGTCGTTTTAAGCTCATTTTCCTTGTTCTTTATGTCCACGGATTCGTTTTTGTATATACTAATATATTTTTGATAACTCGGTTCCTCTAGGTTACGTTTAACACCTCTTTTTGTACGTCGAAATCTGCCAAACAGCAAGCAGTTTTTATAAGAAATAGTTTTCGTCGTTAAATTTGCAAAAATCATATCTCCTTCGTTATAAGCTCGTTTCAATCCATTCTTTCGCCTAAAGTTTCGTTTTTGAAAGTATTTTCTAAATCTTTGGTCAAAACTTAACCACCATCTACTGATTTTCCCACGAATCAAAAATAGGGACAGTAGGTATTCTTATTGTTTCAAAAATCATTTCTAGGGTTCTAATCTAGTTCCATCTTCAATCAAACCACTTTCAATCACCACAAAGCTAGTCTAATCCTACCATACACCTTCTTAGGGTGTCATGGGTCCTTAAACATCATCAATCCACTAGGTCTAACAAGGGTTTCTCATGTTTTCATTTCTAAGGCTCAAAGTTAAATATGTATAAAATAGAGTGGTATAAATCATTATATGCATGAGTTCTTGTAAGAAAAGTATATAACCATAGTAATAACTTGTAAAAAGTATAAAAATGAGTTTGTTAACTTACTTGAAGGTTTAGGGAGTTTGGATGATGAAAAACCTACTAATCCTTGAGTTTCTATTTCAAAACTCCAACAAGGATGACTAAGTGAACAAGTTTACACCTAGATCTTGGAAAATTTATTGTTCTTGCTTCTTGATCACCCTAGATCGATTCACACCAAGAGAAAATGAGAGAAAATAGTTTACTTGCACTTGTAATAATGATTTGTGATAAAATGGGATGAAAATGTGTATTTTATACTTAGGAGACAAATGTTTGGTAAGCATTAAAGTGAGTTGGTGAGTGTTTAGCTCATTAGGACCAAGGGGGGGGGGGGGGGGTTGGCCGGCGCAAAAAGGAGGGAAAGGGGGGGGGGGTTGTCTTGGGTTTAATTTAGGAAAGTTAGTGGTAATGTGTTGTTGTGTTAGTTTTAGGTTTTATCGGGTACCGGGTTTGTTAGAAATAAATTTTATTGAAGTTATTCGGGACATAATAAAGACGTAAAAATTGTAAAAATATGTCGGGTACAAGTACGGAGAGTTCGGGTGATTATTGTTTAATTTTTATGAAAACCGTCGTTATTAAGTTAAACGTACGATACGTAATAAATAAATTTCCAAAATACCGGGTAAATTAATATAATAATTTTTATATTATAAAAATGAGTATAAAAATATGTTGGGATGATAGTCGGGAGTGTCGGACATGTTAGTCACATTTATAGTTCGCGTATTAGTGTTTATTTAAAATAAACATACGTAAATCGTTAATTGTACCAAAAGTATAAATTTAATTATCCTACGAGTGGAATAGTATGCAAGTGCCCTAATGATGATATGCAGACTATTTATAGTCCGTATGAAGTGTCCCTGATAATAATGCATGAATTCGCTCCTGAACCAATACGGTTACGCGAATTTGAACACTCGTAAACTAAATTTACGACGACATGAATAATGCACATGAATAGTAGTTTTCTCTCAGAAATGAATAGTGTCAAGTGAATAGTAAAATTTCTGAATGTTTCTCAGAATGTCAAATTGACCTCAAAAATGATGAATAGTAAAACGATGAATAGTGATCGATGAATAGTAATTTGTGAATAGTAGAATGTCGAAGTTTGGAAAAATGACCTGAAATTGTGGGTTGTGACAGTCGCCCATCCAAAAAGGAATTCAGTCCCTGAATTCAGTTAGTGTTGGTCTCGGTAATAGGCTTGGTGAAAAGTTGTGGATACTTGCGTCGCATTTGGTCCTCTCGTTCCCAAGTAAACTCGGGTCCTCTTCGAGAATTCCAGCGAACCTTCACGATCGGAATTCGACTTTGTTTCAACTGTTTGATCTCGCGATCCATTATTTCAACTGGTTCTTCCACAAAGTTAAGCTTGTCATCGAGTTGTATTTCTTCTAATGGTATAATGGCAGACTCGTCCGAAAGACATTTCTTGAGGTTCGAAACATGAAACGTGTTGTGTACGTTGCTAAGTTCTGACGGAAGTTCAAGTTTGTAAGCTACTGGACCAATCCTTTCCAGTACCTTAAACGGACCAATGTATCTCGGGTTCAACTTCCCGCGTTTTCCAAATCGTATCACGCCCTTCCAAGGCGAGACTTTCAACATGACTTTGTCTCCGACCTGAAATTCCAATGGTTTGCGTCGAACATCTGCGTAGCTTTTCTGTCGACTTCTAGCAGTTTCGAGTCTCTCTCGAATCTGAATTATCTTTTCTGTTGTTTCTTGTACCATCTCCGGGCCAGTACATTGTATTTCACCGACTTCGGCCCAACAAACTGGAGATCGACACTTACGACCATAAAGTGCCTCGAATGGTGCTGCTTTAATGCTCGAATGATAACTGTTGTTGTAGGAAAACTCGATCAACGGCAAATGGTTAGCCCAACCATTTCCAAAGTCAATCACACATGCTCGCAGCATGTCCTCAAGTGTCTGAATAGTTCTCTCGCTCTGACCATCAGTCTGAGGATGGTAAGCAGTGCTCATGTCTAACTTGGATCCAAAAGAATCTTGTAATGACTTCCAAAAGTTTGAAGTAAAACGACTATCTCTGTCGGAAATGATGGAAACTGGTGCTCCGTGTCTTGAGACGATTTCCTTAACATAAAGTCTAGCAAGTTGTTCCATAGAATAAGTCTCTCTAATGGGTATGAAATGAGCTGATTTGGTATGACGATCAACAATTACCCAAATAGCATCGTAACCTCCTGACGTCTTAGGAAGTTTAGTGACAAAGTCCATAGTAATACGTTCCCACTTCCATTGTGGAATCTCTGGTTGTTGAAGTAACACTGACGGTTTCTGGTACTCGGCTTTCACTTTAGCACAAGTAAGACATTTGCTGACATACGTAGCTATTTCTGCTTTCATGTTCGGCCACCAATAAAGCTTTTTGAGATCCTGATACATCTTATCAGAACCTGGATGAATAGAGTACTTCGACTTGTGTGATTCATGCATAATCAATTCTCGTACTCCACCATAGAGTGGTATCCAACTTCGGTCCTTGAAGCATAACACTCCATCTGATCTCTTTGCAAAGCCATTTTCGCTTTCTGGCATACCATAAATTTTCTCGTGTGGTCGGTTTTCTTCCTTGAGAGCCTCAATCTGAGCTTCTAGAATTTTTGATGGTAGTGGCGAAATGATAGTCATTCCCAATGACCTAACTCTCAAAGGTTTGAGTCGTTCTTTCCGGCTAAGTGCATCTGCTACAACATTTGCTTTTCCTGGGTGATATCGGATTTCACAATCGTAATCACTCAACAACTCTAGCCAACGACGTTGTCTCATGTTGAGTTCCTTCTGATCAAGTATATGCTGTAAGCTCTTATGGTCGGTAAAAATTACGCACTTGGAACCATAAAGGTAGTGTCTCCAAATCTTGAGTGCAAAAACTACCGCACCTAACTCCAAGTCGTGCGTAGTGTAATTCTTCTCGTGTATCTTAAGCTGTCTAGATGCATAAGTTATCACCTTCTCGTTTTGCATTAGCACAGCTCTAAGTCCTTGATGCGAAGCATCGCAATATACCACAAAGTTCTCAATACCTTCAGGTAGTGACAAAATCGGTGCGCTACAAAGCTTTTGTTTCAATAATTGAAATGCGGACTCTTGTTTTTCTCCCCACTCGTACTTTTCATTCTTTTGTGTCAGCTTTGTCAACGACTTCGCTATCTTAGAAAACCCTTCAATAAATCTTCTGTAATATCCAGCAAGTCCTAGGAATTGACGAATTTCCGTAGGAGACTTGGGCGTAGCCCAATCCTTAACTGCCTCGATCTTTGCCGGGTCGACTTGTAATCCTTGGCTATCAATGACATGGCCAAGAAATTGAACTCTTCGTATCCAAAAATCACACTTAGAAAATTTGGCATACAATTGCTCCTTCTTGAGTAGTTCCAGGATTGTTCTGAGGTGGTCTTCGTGATCTTCCTTACTCTTGGAATAAATCAAGATGTCTTCAATGAATACAATCACAAACTTATCAAGATACGGTTTGCACACCCTATTCATGAGATCCATAAATACCGCAGGTGCGTTGGTTAATCCGAAAGGCATTACTTGAAACTCATAATGACCATAGCGTGTTCTAAATGCCGTCTTCGGAATATCCTCTTCCCGAACTTTAAGTTGAAGGTAACCGGATCTTAAATCAATCTTGGAATAAAAACTAGAACCTTGTAACTGGTCGAACAAGTCGTCGATTCTGGGGAGTGGATAACGGTTCTTCACCGTTACCTTGTTCAGCTCACGATAGTCGATGCACATTCTGAAAGTTCCGTCCTTCTTCTTCACAAACAAAATCGGTGCTCCCCAAGGCGAGGAACTCGGTCTAATGAATCCTTTGTCCAAAAGTTCTTGTAGTTGATTCGACAATTCTTGCATCTCCGAAGGTGCAAGTCTATACGGTGCTCGTGCAATTGGTGCAGCTCCTGGCACTAATTCGATTTGAAACTCAACTTGGCGTGTAGGCGGAAGTCCTGGCAATTCTTCCGGAAAAACTTCTGGAAATTCCTTAACAATTGGCACATCTTCAAGTCGTTTCTCATCCGACTTCTTCTCCGTGATGTGAGCCAAGAATGCATAACAACCCTTCTTTATGTACTTCTCGGTTTTAATGCATGATATGATACTGAGTCTAGTTCCACTTCGCTCTCCACGAACAACTAAAGTTTCACCGTTATAAGGAAGGTGAACAACTTTCTCATCGCAAATAATCCTTGCTCGATGCCGAGATAACCAATCCATACCGATAACAACGTCGAAACTTCCAAGTTCTACGGGCATAAGGTCTATATTGAATGGGTGGTTTAGGAAATTTATAGTGCAACCACGAACAATGGTGTTGGTGTTAACTAAAGACCCATCGGCTAATTCAACGATATAGGAAGTGTCTAATGGGGTTGGTTCTATGTTAAGTAAAGGTGTAAATGCAATAGAAACAAAACTTCTATCCGCTCCTGAATCAAATAAAATGGATGCATAACGATTATTAACGAGGAACGTACCCGCGACAACATTCGGGTCTTCTTTGACATCTTCTCCTCCCATAACATAAGCTCTTCCTCGAGCCATTCCATTTTGGTTTCCAGTTCCTTGATTCTTCTTCTTTAGGCACTCATTCCTAAAGTGTCCAAGTTCTCCACAGCCAAAACACGTTACCGGTGGTTTCTGATTGCCACCAAAGTTTGGACTCTTGCAATCTTTGGTGTAGTGACCAACCTTCTTGCAGTTGCCACATAGATCTGGGCAATGTCCTGGGTTATGATGCTTCTGACACCTTTCGCACTTAGGTAAATTACCCTCATATCCTTTCCTTTCAGTCGGTCCTGCGGCATAAGCCCTTGCCACTTCTTGCCTCTTAGGTGGCGGCTGAACAGCGTTTCCACCTTGGTTGAAATCAAACCTTCTCTTGTTGTTGTTGTTATTGTTGTTTGGATTGTTGTTTCGGTTATTGGGATAGTTGCGGTTCCGATTGTTGTTATAGTTGTTGTTGTTTCGAGTGTTGGTGTAGTTGGTGCTGTTTGAACGGGTATTATTGTTGACAGCAGCT
>JARVZY010003704.1:0-29065 GCA_030686995.1 Artemisia argyi | reverse complement strand
TCCGTATGAAGTGTCCCTGACAATAATGCATGAATTCGCTCCTGAACCAATACGGTTACGCGAATTTGAACACTCGTAAACTAACTTTACGATAACATGAATAATGCACATGAATAGTAGTTTTCTCCCGGAAATGAATAGTGTCATGTGAATAGTAAAATTTCTGAATATGTCTCGGAATGTCAAATTGACCTCAAAAACGATGAATAGTAAAACGATGAATAGTGATCGATGAATAGTAATTTGTGAATAGTAGAATATCGAAGTTTGGAAAAATGACCTGAAATTGTGGGTTGTGACAACAAATATATTGGTGACTAAACCATGATAATAGAGACCAAATCATGAGTGGTCACAAAAAAATTCGTCACTAAAAGCACTTTTTCTTGTAGTGATGACTTAGAAAAGTGCGGATGTCTAATCCATGTTGTTTCGGAGAACAACATTTTTCTTATATGGTTGTCTTTTGCATGTAATCCAAGAAAGGGCTAGTCAAAGTAAAATGACATGCTAGCCAACCAAAAAACCAATTGGCTAGAATTATTGTTTAAA
Source organism: Artemisia argyi (assembly GCA_030686995.1). Classification (NCBI taxonomy): domain Eukaryota; kingdom Viridiplantae; phylum Streptophyta; class Magnoliopsida; order Asterales; family Asteraceae; genus Artemisia; species Artemisia argyi. Next base: position 28,513 of record JARVZY010003704.1, on the reverse strand, counting down.
GAAATTTCACCTACCATATGCAAATAAGACTTGACTTTTTGCATCTTATCCCAACTTCATCTTTGCTATATTAACATCTCAGTTATTAGTGGAGTTCCGCACTTGCAATTGCTCAAAACACTATCTTTGGTTTTTCTCATTAAATCATTCTTTCACCAACGTATAATGGATTCCATCCTGAAGGAGTTTGAACATCTTGTAGTCAAACTGGAGCAGGTCATATCAGCCACTGACATCTTTAATTACGCAAAAATTATTGGAAATTAAAGGGTGGTTTCGGAAATGTATATGAAGGAGAAGTACATCAACAAAGGGGGAAAACTAAGGCGGCTTTTAAGCGTTTGGATCGTAAACATGGGCAAGGTAACCCTCAGTTCTGGAAAGAGGTCATGATGCTTTCCCGTTACACCCACGAAAATCTCATCTCTCTCCTTGGATATTGCAACGAGGGTGGTGAGATGATTTTGGTGTATGAGCACGCTTCTAATGGTAGCCTTGATCGCCATTTGCGCTCCACTACTCTCACGTGGACCCAACATATCAGGATATGCCATGATGCTGCAAAGGGACTGTGTTACCTTCATGAGGATAGAGGTAATCATAGAGTTCTTCACAGAGATATAAAAAGTTCAAACATTCTATTGGACGAGAACTGGAAAGCTAAAGTCTCTGGCATGGGACTGGCAAAAGTAGGACTTGCTAATCAGTTTACGTTTTTAATCACTGATAATATTGTGGGTACATTTGGTTACATTGATCCAATGTATATGGACATGGGCTTTCTAACGAAAGAGTCTGATGTATACTCTTTGGGTGTTGTCCTTTTTGAAGTATTATGTGGAAGACTATGTTTTGACTATAGCAAGGCTCATAGTGGGAATATAGTGCGTATCTGGAAACAAAGATACGTAGAGAACAAGTTAGACGAGATTGTGTTTAAAGATGATCTTGTGCAAGCATTGGATCAGAGTTCTTTGGAAGTGTTTTCAGAGATCGCCTTTCAATGTTTGCAGGAATCACGTGAAGAACGGCCACTGATGGCTGATGTTGTGGAAAAACTAGAGATAGCACTCAAATCTCAGGAGCTTGCTGATTTCATACAAAAGGACTATCAAGAGACAGTTAAGGCTGTGTACCTACTCTGATCTACAAATCTGTAGAGGAACTCAAAGTGCTTTTTTCCAGAGGAATCATCCTTAATGGGGGCAAAACGGTAATCAACTACTCTGCTTGAAGTTTCTTTTTAATTATTTCTTTTGTTGAGAAATGGCAAATTTAAATTCATAAAATGTTTGCTTAATAATTTTTTTGAACTTTATATGATTAATACCAAATAAATATTGTGTAGGTAGTATCACCCTACAATAGTTTTTATTCAGTTTGGTATGTGCTAAAAAGTGGTAGCAGTTTTCATGAGTTTCAAGTTAATAAAAATAAGTCATTCGACCCATTATCAGTTATTATATCCAGATTCATATACAGTATATATCTACAAACCAAAATACACACCATTTATAGTATTTGCTTTTGCTCTACATCCATTTTAACACAAAACAAAAAATGGAACATTGTTATCAGCGGCAAAGACTTGCGCACTAGACTTGGGCCCGATTTCCTTGACCCAAATCTAAAAACGCATGACCCAATAACTGCCATGATTATTGTAAACCCAATAACTGGGAACACATTGAAAGAATTTACTAGGCTACCACTATGAAGTATGAACGTATGTGTTAAATTCTAGGATTACATGACTTTTCGGATTGAATAAACATTTTCACCCAAGTTCGAATACCACTACTAACACTTATCGTGTTTTTATATGCCTCCCTAACTTACAATATATAGAAAAAGAATACATTATTATTAGTTATTATCAAGTTAGTAAAATTGAACAATCTAATTGTCCCGTTATTGACCAGTTAAACTCTTTAATTGAGATTTATGCAAATAAATAGTTCGTACAACAATCTTTTATATAATAAAACAAAATCCCTAGTATGTACTTTTGTACTTCGAAAAAAAATATATTTCCTTATTACGTAATAATTTAATTATTATTTTTTAATTTATAATTTTAAAAATTTGTTTTCTTGATATACTATACAAGTAGAAGATAAATACAAAAAAATATAGATAAGATGCAATACTACACAAGTAGAAGATATATACAAAAAAATATAGATAAGATGCAACTAATAACAACAAGATTAAATTTTTTAAATGATTATCTTTAAAAATATAATTAAAAATCATAAATAAAAAAAAAAAATATTTGTTTTTTAAGAAATAAAAATATATCATAAAAAAAAAATTTAAAAACCCGCGCGTGCGCGGGTATTATAACTAGTTTATGATAAAACACATTTTATTATTATTTTATAAATTAAAATTACCTTAATATCAAAATCACATGTACGCGTAGGGATATAAACTCTCAAAAGCTTTAACAACCTTTGTGCCATATTAAATAAAATACGTTATTTAAAAATATACATATTATGAATAAATTTTAAAGTTTTTCTGAAATTGATAACATTCCCTGTTTTGAAATATAATTACATATTATAAATTACCTTTCCCCCCCTAAATACACATGTATATTCATCTTTGTAACATTCATTAGTGTCATCCGTTACAATTTATTGGGGAGACGTTTATAATTTACTAGCTTATAGACCCGCGGAATCCGCAGGATTTTAAAGGGTTTTGTTATTAAAAAAAGGTAAGTACGTGAATAAAGTAAGAAAGAACAACGAACGTAAACGCTGTAAAAATTTTCTTGTAACAGAACAATAAGTTATAAGTGACTGAAAGTATAAAATATAATACTTGTAAATATATGTGTAATAAACGTTCATTTCCTCTTGATCTCCAATATGTTTGTCTTCATAAGCAAATGTACGTAGTGACTATTCTAACATGTCAACAGAAGGTCCATTACGTGAACACCTAATAAGTTTAAAAATTATGTAAGTAAAAAAATATTTGGATTTATAAATTATATTTTAAAATATAAAACAAATTTAAATATTTTTCTCTCTCTTAAATCTAATTCCAAATACAATTTATAATCTTAAACCTACCTACAAACGAAATGGACCATAAGTTGGATGTTTGGGTCGTACTAACTATTAAAGGAGTTACATTAATACATCCATATGGTGTACCTATCAAAGGGCAGGCGTGTAAATGTGAACTGGTTTGCATTATACTCCGTAGTAAATGTGATCATTTTTAAAAATTGTGTCTACTTTGAATTTTGCGATTCTTTCATTTATTTTCATTATGTTTGAAATATCTTTGCACAGATCGATAGTTCGTGTCTCATAAACTGTGCACACGATTAGTTTTTAAGTCCGTATGTTGATATGTCCTCCCTAGTTATGTGAAACACTACTTTAATTTTACAAGTATGTAAAACTAAGGGATGGTAGAAGTTTTCATGTGTTTAAACCCATGATCTAGATCCATAGTTATCACTACATCCATATTTATTTTCAGAACTACTTCCACTAATCTTATGCAAATTGTTATATCTATGTCAAAAAAATATATATAGTCTAGTACATATGTAAAACCGGTATTGTTGAAAATGACATCTCAAATGTGTCAAAATTGAGTCATCAAAATTTATCCAATTTCATGTACTTTTTTTTTTTTTTTTTTTTATTTATTTATTATTATTATTATTTTAATAAAAATGGCATCTCAAGTGTGTTCATCTTTGGAGGAAAAAAATAATAAACTTGAAAGAGAAAAAGAAAAAAAACTGTTATCAAAGACTTGCCCACAAGACTTGGGCCCAATTCCCTTGACCCAAAAAGCTAAAAGGTCTGACCCAATTAATGCCCTGATTCTCATATTGAAAACCTAATGATAACTAGTGTAATTCAAGACTTTATTTTTCATTGGACGTGCAGTGGCTGTGTATAAATGAGAAGGGGGAACACATTCAAAGGATTTGCATTCAAGCCTGTCTCAGATGAAATTGAAGCCCGCTTTTTAAAAGATCCGTCTGATTTAGATATTGTTAATTCAAGGTCTCTTATTTTATGCCTTTTGCTGGTATTCAGTAACTTTATCCATCCTTTTTCTCTAATTAATTGCTGCCTTTATTCTTCTTTATTCAGATTTCCAGGGCCACCAGGGGGGCTATGTTTCGAATATGGCTGGGTTGAGCAGAACTAATTCCCAACTTTCTAATTATGCAGCGGTTTTCTCTTAATGATAAAGGACAACACTGTCACATGATATCCATGAAAGACTGTTTGATTCCAAATGATGATTCCACTCCTCAATACAAGTCTCATGGTTGGTCAAGGTGACTTGTCATACTCAGAGTTATCCCTATTGTTTCATAAGTATATATAAATTGATGCATCATTCTTTGCTTCTTCTTCTTCTTCATGCAGATTTCCAGCAGGCTTTTATCAAACAAACAACAAGGGATTCAAAACACACGTGATGACTCAGTTTTTGTCCCCATCAGTCACATACACAGTGAACCTTGTATACTGCAGTTCCTCAAGTTACATAAACCTCAAGTACAGATTAAGAGGGGAGGGAAAAACTTCTGTTGTGTACCTAGCAAATAAGACAGATGATTATTTGTATATGGCTTAATTGTATCAATTCACTAGCGATGGGAGTATTGTTGATTTTGAAATTATTTTTGAAACTTCTGGAACCAAGATACACGGAGTAGAAGGCATAATGTTTCAGCCCCTAGAAATAGTAAGATGACAAATACTGGTTTAATCATCTTAGTCAATTTTTTATTATCATTTTATAATTCTTACGAAACAGGTAAACAACTACTATAAGCATTTGAATTAACAGTGCCAAAAGGGTTGGGTCTGGTAATAGGTCGAAATTGGTTGGGTCAAAATGGGTCATTTTTGGTTCTGAGTTGGACGTACGGGTTGAAAATGAACAGCTAATGGAATTTTGGATTTCCTTAAAACTGATAAATAGTCATAGGAGATCAATGCAAAATTTATAAAAGTTATGAATCAAATTTTTTATAGCTAAACTAAAACTAAAACTAATACTGGTAAACCAATTACTTTGTAAAAATAGGTGGAGAATCAAGTATCAAAGGAAGACAAGGTGGAGAATATCAAAACCATATCAAATTCAGATTCAGATAGTCTGATCTGGACAACGAAAAAGAAACTCTACTCGATTTTCAGAAAAAGGTCTGGTCAACAGGTATACTTTATAGGAATTATAAGACTACTGCCTTATTTCGAACCTAATTTAAGTGTAATATTCCTTACACTTACATATACTTATTGATTGATAGTGGTTCGCTGTTGATAAACATGGGAAGAACTGTTTAATGCTATCTGCAAAAGCCACTTGCATGATAGATAATAAGAACTCAGCTTGAGAGTCTTCCCACGAATCAAGGTTCTTTCTCTATTTTTTCTAACCACTTTACAATTACCAACGAATACAGACACCTTTGTGAAGAATTTACTATATTTATAAATTTTTCTCTTGCACACAACTGAGTTATTATTAATTTTGGCAAAAATATGTAGAATCTTGTTTGGTAATTCTTATTTAGCTTAAGTTGCGATCTATATTTGTATAGACTAGTATTGAAATCAATAGAATAAGCAATCCATCCTACACAAGTATCTTCACAATCAAAACCATCACCAGAGAGTAATGTCAACAATTCTCTCTGGCGTCAAAGAACACAACTCGATCAATTACTCCTTGTTTCCTCTATTAGACTTGTGAATATTCATGCCCGCATTACACAACTTTGCTACATGGAGGGATGCCACAGTTGGCTTCACCTTAAAACTCATTGGCTTAAGCTTTATAGTGTCATTAATCCTTGCATACAGCATGTCCCAACTCATTTTTTCATCTCTGAAATTCTGTAATCTCTTTCCTGCCAAATGAAGTACTATAGCAGAAGCAAGTACGAATAGTCTAAGGATGCTCCCTATGTCGTTTCACATGTTCTAGGAACAAAATTCTGAATAATATTCCATCATCGGGCAACCCATTCAGACCCATCATTATTAGCAACTTGACCCATAGATTATGTGCAAAAGGGCAGTTGATAAAAAAGATTAGAATTTGCTTCACGTACAGTTATTAATATAATGGGCATACCATTAGTATTACTGCACTTATCCCCATTCATAGGAGATTTGTATGTATAGGATTACACACACTGAGAGTAACATACCAAGGAAATCCACTGCACTTTTAGAGTATGAGTTCTAACAGGTTTTTGTTAATGTTTATCAACAAACATGACTTCTTTACGTTTTGAGTTTTTCCATACCTCTACATCTTTCACAAAGGAATCAAGGATTAGTATAGCCTCTGAGATGCTTTTAACACAATAGCTATTACATCTTTGATTATAGCTGCATACAAGCCACATTGAATTGGATTACCCGTTCCTAATTCATGGACAATATGAGACTTCACTCACCTCCAACAAGTTCTTTCATTCCCAACTGTCTAAATTCTCGTGTTTAACTTCCCAAACACTTCCGCTTTTTAACTCCATTGTATTCCATAAAAACGGGTAACACTTAAGAAAGATACTTTATTACACTGCAATATTCTTTTGCCTTTTAACTCCATTGTGTGACTCCAATATATTGCATAAATGGTTCAAAATGGGTAATACATAAGAAAGACACTTTATTACGCTGCAATATTTTTCTCCCTTTTAACTCCATTGTTTGACTCCATTATATTGCATAAATGGGTCAAAATGGGTAATACTTAAGAAAGACTCTTTATTACACTGCAAAATTCCATGAATGCTTGATTATTATTGCTTTATTCCATATATATATCTTTTACAACAATTCTAGCAAGACATATACAATTGATTCTGAAAAGCCTTGGAAAAAAGGGCCCTAAACGTTGAATTTTGTACCCCGATGATATGCCAAAGCATTGATGGCATGTAAATTATCCGTTGACCAATTCCGTTCACTTTAAATGTTATCACTGTTTGATGCTGGCATGTCGTTCAGTTAAGCCATAGTGAATGAGAAAGCCCTTAAAGAGCCTTTCATTTCATAGAAAATATTAGCAAGTCCACCCATTAAATAATAAACAATAAACAACGTAACACATTAGTTGTCTTATACTACTTGGATGCCTTAACACTCTGTTCCTTAGTTTTATTAGGAAAGAAGAGAAGGTGTAAAAGGGAGGGAGGGGCTAAACAGAAGAGGAAAGAAGTGATAATAGCTTTTTTTTTGTGTTCCCGAGTTAGAAAGGAAGGAAAGTGAAATATAATTTTTTTGTGTTCCCGAGTTGAAAAGAAAGGGAAAGAAAGTTAGTAATTTTACTATTATACCCTTTCTTGAAATATAAAAACTAAATACAAACACATAACATTGAGCATCGAAGTGAATAGTATTTTGCTAGTCAAATAGTCTAACTTTTAGACTTAGCTTTTTGCAAGGCCAGCTAACAAAGCAATACCATACGATTTTCCTATTGACCAAAGGACAAAGATACATAATGATTTATATGTTAATGAAAATAACAAAATTACTTGAAACCGTAACAAATACATTGTCCAAGTAAAACCAAAAACATGTTCCAAATCATAAGAAAACTTATTAAAAATTCTGCAACAAAGAAAATGATGATAGTCTAAGAAAAAGATTATAGTCCAAGATAAAGAACTTGATAACTTAAAAAAATGTAAATGCAATTGAACGCAATTATTCGCTTGAACCCATCATCTTTTCTAGTACGTCCTTCCGCATGTCATGAGGACAACTAAATAACAGCCGTGCTTTTTTTGGATTGTCAGCCAAAAAAATAAGAGCACTACAAAAGACATCGGGTTCCAATTCCAATGGCTCCAATTCTTTATGGATTTCACCACCTGTATAGTCACGTTGAAAAGCTCTATCCAATATAGCATTAGTTTCTTGTAAAACAACATTACCTTCCCTGATTGCATCAGCCACCTCATGAACAGTACCCATAATCTTTGAATTGGAGTCTTCTTCTACTTCAAGTTTTCTTTTTTTACCCTTAGAATTGGATGCATTCGAAGTTTGCTCAGGTGAAAAAGGTGTGGGAGATCCCATTTGAATATCATCAAGGTTGATGAGATTTTCATACGTAACTTCATTCTTAGCTAGTAACTCATCCATGTCTTCAATTGTTTCTATTTTTATGCCGGCTTTCTTGTTCTCTCTAGCTTTTTTCTCCCTGGCGTTTTTCTCCTTCGCGGTTTCAGAAGAAAAACCTGATGCTCTATCTTTAGCAAAGAGTAGTAATAGGTCGTCGTAGTTTGAAACTTTTTTGGTCTTCCATATTGCAGCTTCAGGCTTTGCCTAGAAAAAAAGTTATAATATCAGTTCATACTACGCATGCAGGTGGTGAGTGGGAAACGGCATCGGCCTATATTGTTTAACATATAGTGGCAGCGTTTTCTGTGATCAATATTGCCCCTAGGATAATTAATACTGGGCCACGAGCATAGAGTAGTGAAGATAATAAAAAAGGACCAAATACTCTATAATGTATGCTTAATGGGATATCTTCATATTCTTCTTTCATTGCTTGTGACTTTTAACTGTCATTAAAATGTAGTCTTCTCAGTAATCAAGGATCTACTAGAGTACGCACAAGACTAGAACTGTTATTCTGCTACTTTAGTCCAAACAAAGCAAACTAACTTGGACACCAAAACTCCAATAATGTTTCATGCATTTATTCCTTAAATATGACATTGATCATACACCCTGACACATCACTATGAATTCATGTTTCATATTTATCCCATAAATTCATTCATTTTGTATCCCATGAACTTTTAACAAGTTTGGCCAAGGCGTCACCTATAATAATAATACCATAATGAGTGAATTTATAAAGTCGATACTTACTTGAATTAATTGTTCCCATACTTCTTCTTCTGCTTCCATTAGTTCGGTTGTCGAGTTCCAAGAAAACCCACTCAATTTAGTTCCTCGAAATACATCATAACATTCAGAAAAGTGCTCTTTTATTGTTTTCAATCGATTTTTTAAACGAGCTTTGGTAAAATCTTTTTTTAAATTTTGCCTCAACTCATTCACCATATTGGTATATGCCTCAGAAGAGAAATTTCCACCAGGTCGGTTGCCTTTATTTTGTTGTGTGATCATAGCCTGAATAAATGCATACTCCATTTCATCGCTCCAATTAAATTGTGGCCTTTTTTCCTTAGTTTCATCATTTTTTCCATTAGTTTCATCCTTTTTGCCCATGATAAGCTTCTGCATAAGACAATAGAATCACAAACTTAACTATGATAGACTACATCAACTAAAAAAAGTTCATTGTTTGGATAAGCAGCTGCAATAGAATAAAAAAACTTAACACCTACTAAATAATATAAAAACTTCAAATATTAATTTATTAATAAAATTCAAATCCAGGTACTACAATTAATAATAAAGAAACTATTTTGACATATCAATTTCATTGTTTGGATACAACAAGTAATTGGTCCACATTTCATTTGCAATTGAGTTGCGTAGTTGTTCTCCTGTCGAACTGTCATCACTTGTTTCCCTCGGATCATGACGAGCTTCATCTTGTGGTGCATTTAAAATTTCTTGTATCACCTCTTCTTCAAGATCTTTGTCGCGATCTACTTCAAGTAAAAAATTGTGTAGGATGCAGCACGCCAAAAATATGTCTGATTGTGTTGCACAAGAGTAGAATGGTTCAGTTGTGCTCCTAATGATAGGAAACCGCTTTTTAAGTACACCAAATGCTCGCTCAATAGAATTTCGTAATGATGAGTGGCGAAGGTTAAAGAGCTCTCGTGCGTTCTCAGGTGCACGGGTTGAGTACTCTTTTAAATGGTATCTCACACCTCTATAAGGTGTTATTAGTGTACTTTTATGCGGTAGACCCGCATCAACCAAATAGTACCTTCCCTCCGGAATGAGCAGCTTGTCATTTCTAGTGAGGGCATTTTTCATTATTCTCGAGTCCGATGCAGTACCCTCCCAACCAGTTAAAACATATGTAAACTTTAAGTCAAATGTGCAAGCAGCTAAGACATTGATTGTTGGGTATCCCTTACGACCTCGATATCTTGCAGCGTCTTTATTAGGTACTCTCACACGGACATGTGTTCCATCAATTGCTCCTACACAATCTTTAAAATAAGGATAAAACCTTTTTTTTTCCTGGATTTCTTTAGGAACAATTTGACCAGTAGGTTGATGAAAATAACGATCTTCTAAGGATATAATTGCTCTTAAAACTCTATGCAATGACCTACTAGTTGTTGACGCGGAACGACGATAAATCCAAGATGCAAAACGGTTTCTCAAGTCATTTCCTACAATGTGCAAAAATCTAGCAACGTGTTCCTCAACAGACATACGTTGAGTTGGTCGAAGACCACCATGATGCACTAAAATATCGCACAATGTTCTAAAAGCGTTCATGCTCATACGGATAACATCACGACATTTACCACTTGTTGAGAGGTTGTGTAACATCTCTTCCCTCACATTTTTTCGATGTAAAGTAAGTTCTTTGGTAGGCAAATTAGCACGGTTCATGTGGTTAAGTCTACGACGTGTAACAAAAGCTACCAATAGCACAATCAAATGAACTGCTGCTAATTGTCGAGCTCTAACTACACGTCGTATAGTGAATATTCTCTCAATCAACATGTTATCCATTGTATCTGTTATATGTATAAATGATCTGGTTGTTACATGTCAATGTTTAAAAGAAAAACTAGTCTATGAAAATATATACCATGAAAGTAAAAAAAACTAAGTTGCGACAAGTAAACCACATTGGTTTTTTTTGTTAATGGCTCCATCTCAGTGGTTTCTTATATATTTATTTTAAAAGCTCCATCAATGGCCATCACAGTGGTTTCTTGTTTTTTGTTAAAACGTTACAGTAGCATACTACAACATATTTATAACATAATTTACATTAACTTTACTGTGGAAATTGTATACAACAATGATTTTTTCTTTCTAGAAAACATACAGTACATACTAGTATACATCTAGTCATAAAAAACACATGATTAACAAGCATGTCAAAGAAATACATACGAGGAGTGTTATCATGAATTTACCTGTTAAAAGAAAATGATAGGGGTAGCCTGTAGGTGGGTCGTGAACTGCTGCAATTGATTTTGATAAAAAAAAAGTCGACTTATATATAGGATGTATATTAGGTTAAAGGGTATTTTGGTGATTAAAAAAAGTTAAACAGGCTTGTGATTTACTTCTCTCCAAATCATCCCAACTTTGGGAGGAAGATTAGGAGTGGGAGTTACACATGATTTACATTCCATATCACTTCTCTTCTCCTTTAAAAAATATCTCTGGAACATGAATTTTTACAATATCCCCTCTTCTTCTTTCCACTTCTTTACCCTTCTCTCCAAAAATAATCTCGGGAACAGAGCGTAAAAACTTTCTGAATCAATTACATAGAGTTTCTTGTATCTGCAGATTTGGAGAAGTCCTTCTAATAACTGCTGGCGGCAAATTTGAACTTGTGAATAAAATAAAACCCAAAGTGCTATCAGCTGATACAACATATGCAGTTTACTTTGTCTACAAATTACCAGAAGTCCAATCCACATTTGAGGCTCCTCTGTGTGTGATGGAAAACGGTAATTACAGGGGTTGGTATATCTGTTTAGTAAGCCCTCCAAACACCCCAGTTATCGGACAAAATTTTGATGAAAACAAATACAACCCACTAAATAGACACAAACTAAGTGCTCTTCCAAGACAGAGGAGTGATGGTTGGATGGAAGTAAAAATATGGGATTTTCAAACGTGGAGTACTCCCACAACAGTTCCAATGCATCTTATTTTAGTGCATCCAGCTAAGAAGGATCTTAGTTGGCTTATCATACATGGGATTGAGATTAGACCCATATAGATTCTCTTCTTTTAGTGATGATTTGGGTATCTGCAAGATTCAAGTACATGTAAACCCATCAGTTAGTTTTTTTTCATTGAATGTTAAATATATATTTTCAATTTGAAGTTTTTATTTGGCCTTTTTTGCTACTAATGCAGGGAATTTATTCTTTGGTAATATAGTTTGCATTAATTAATTAAATATAAAGTCAAGTTTTCATTTATGGGAGATATAGCTAAAACAGAAATCCAAATTCTGCAAAATGGTAACGGGTCAAGTCCCAGGTCAGGGTGAAGAAGATCATTGCTTTGAAAGTTTTAAATAAAATGACAAAGTTGACAGACAATTGCATTTGCTTACGGTTTTGGTGTACAGTGTACTGATTTTGTTTATTAACATAAGGGTAGGGTGTTCACCATTCAGTTTTATTCTGAAAATCAAACGGATTTAGAATCCAACCTATTTCTGAAAAAGGTTTTTGGAACAATAAATGAAACTTGTTCGATAAAATGCTACATTGGGGGTACATATTCAAATTTGCTACAAGTTAAACTGATCTATACAATGCCTACTAATTGTTCGATAAGATGTGTAGCACAACCATTTCGAGTTCTGCACTTGCAATTTTTATGAAACTGCATATTTGATTTATCTCATTGTATTTGATAAACAATAATTAAGAAGTACCGGTTGTGTTAGTGTCTCTTGGAACATCAACAAATAAAAACAATCTTGTAAGGAACAAAGCATTTTATACAAAGACACATAATGGTGATATCTGAGCATATAATTTTTCCATGAGAAAGAAAGAAAATATAGTATGATAAATTTACAAGAAAAAAATTAAGCAGGTTTAATTAAGCCATCAAAGTTAAGGAAACAAATTCAATTAACAATCGAGAAGTAGAATCATAAAATGTTAACATAATGAAATTCAAACACAAGGAACAAATCGCTTATATTGTTTATTCGTCTCCACACGAAAGTCTTTACATACATATACCAGTGGTACTGCAATAGATTTAGTTCATAACTTACTTGTTCTTGCATATCTACCATTAAGGAAGTATGTACACGTGAATTAGTACGCATTGCTAATTATTAAAGTATACAAAACAAAGTTCAAAAGATTAACGCTTGATATACTTAATTCCCAGTGACTCCTAACGGTGTTTTATGAATACTTGGTCTCATATCATTGTTATGATTAGGGAAAGTTTGAGACTAATAACTAAAAATCCAAAAATATAACCATTTTAGAGCAGAATTGACTCGAGCTCGTTAATGTTCTATCTCAAGTCGAGCTAAAACAAGCTTTGTTTAATACAATCCCAAACACGCCTAATAGCCCATAACTACTTCTAGGAAACAGGCCTTCACGTTAACTATAGAACTTTCATTAAATTTCATCGAACAAGTTAGACTAATTAGCCAAATCAACTCACCATTAAGAAGATGGAGATGAAGGGTATCAACAATAAAATAATCATCAGCCATATATGTGACCAGGTGCATCTATCAAAATGTGTTCCAGTACTATATATGTGTCACCATTAAATTTAATCCCAGAAACATATATATTAACTAACATATATGTGACCGAGGTCAAGCGTGTTAACGTCAAATGAATGATCTAAATAATGTTTTGAGAGTATGAAAGCATATGTTTTACTTTTTGGGAACCGGACAATTCCGTATTGATTGGTTCCTTAAAAATATATTAAGATTGTTTAGGAGAACAATAAATCTTTCTATGGTTGTTTTTCACAATAAATCCAAGAAAGGCCTAATACACAAGTAATTTGACTATTACAGTAAAAAATAAACTTTTTATAAATGCAATTATGTGATGAACGAATCTCAACTAACACAAGCATAAAAGACTAACTTTTGGCATTGTTATCTAATTTTCTTCTATTATTATTTGATCTACCAATTAAAATGGCGTCTTTCATGCAAGAATTTGAACATCCTGAAATTAAACTGGAAGATATTAAATTATCCACCAACTACTTTGATGCAAAAAATATTATCGTGGTTTTGGTAAGGCTTATAAAGGGGAAACGTCTCACTCCACGGGGCGACGCATGGTTGCTTTAGAGCACAACTGCACAAGGTACTCTATGGTACCATGAGCTGGTGTCATGGAAAACGTTATACTACGTATCACCAATTAGAATTTTTTCTGAAACACCAAAATCTGTCATTGAGCACAATAACATTCATCATTCCTATAACACTACGTAGTATTTCTTAAGACACCCATGGATCCCACATTGTTTACTTTTTTCATTTATTCAAAATTCAAATCAACAAACAACACATAAACTAAACTAAAATTCGATTAATAAAAAAAAGTACAAAAACTATACATTGAAAAAACAAAAATGCAATTTTGCGATTAAGGTCGCATAAATGCTCCACGATATCTTGTCGAAGGTCGGTGTGCACTAATCTATCTCGAAATTCTTTTTTTGGTAACCATGGTTTCCTAACTTTTGGCCGACTAATCGACGGGGTTTGAACCCACCGCCACACAGATTCAAACAAGGTAAACCCTCCGTTCCCTTTTCAGGAGGTTGGAGTGTTTTGTTTTTCTTTGATGTATCTCTGGTCATTCCCAAGTATGTTGCATATTCGGTTGTGAAAGAATGTACTTCGTTAAATTCACTAACTGACATGATTTTTCTCATTGTTATTATATCAACAAATAATGGAACTACAAATACTCTATAAACACTCTCTGATATAACTAAATTAATGCGATAAGAAAACACAAACACTCTTTGAGTCCTAACTATTTATAAGTTGAAACTTGAAAAGTAACTAGTAAAAGATCAATTTTTCACACAGGCATCAAATCTAACAAGTTATATACACCAAGCAAGTATGACCACTTGAACTCATCATGGACAGGGTCAAACGTGTCAACATCAAATTAATGATCAAAATAAGGTTTTCACAGTTATGAATATAATGCATATGTTTACTTTTTGGGAACCAGACAATAAGCCTTTTTTATGGTTATCTTTCACATAATCCAAGAAAGGCCTAGTCAAGTAAAAAGACATTCGAACCACCCTAATTAAAAATTTGGCCAATAAGTGTCTCTTCGTCTTTGCTATATTAACATCTCAATTATTAATTGAGTTCCACACTTGCAATTGCTCAAAACACTATATTTGATTTATCTCATTAAGTCATTAATCTTTCAACGTATAATGGATTCCTTCACGAAGGAGTTTGAACATCTTTTCATCAAATTGGAAGATATTAAATGCGCCACTAACAACTTTGATAAAAAGAAAGTCATAGGGGGTGGTGGTTTCGGTAAGGTATATATGGGAGAAGTGTCTCACTATAAGGGACGAAGCGTGGTTGCCTTTAAACGTCTAGATCGTAAGTTTGGGCAAGGTGACCCTGAATTCTGGAAGGAGATCATGATGCTTTCACGTTACACCCATGAAAATTTAATCTCTCTCCTCGGATATTGCAACGAGGGTGGTGTGATGATTTTGGTGTATGAACATGCATCTAATGGTAGCCTAGATCGCCATTTGAGCTCCACTACTCTCACGTGGACTCAGCGTATCAAGATATGCCTTGATGCTGCAAGGGGATTAAGCTACCTGCACGAGGACAAAGGTAATCACCAAAGAGTTATTCATCGAGATATAAAAAATTCCAATATTCTACTCGATGAGAATTGGAACAGTAAAGTCTCTGACATGGGACTGGCAAGAATAGGACCGGTGTTGAAGTAAAGGTTTGTTTCTACTTCAGACAAGCGAGATGAATCCTTCGGACGAGAGTAGGTCCTTCGGATTCAATGTGATTCTTGCTTACAGTATATTACTTCGGATATCTGCAAAACAAATACGTCCGTTAGTCTCGCCCCAGGAATGTATCCCAGGACCAACCTCCGGCGTGAGAGTAAGTATATGTTCTTAGTGAGAGTATGAATAAAACTAGAGAGTAGGGAAAAATTAGTTAACCTTAAATGAAGATTTCCTCTCTATTTATAGACTTTCCACATGGAGCGCCAGGCTGGTTTGTACTTAGCCCTTAATGTTCGCTAGTTTATGCTCCATTATCATATACTTTGATGTACTTGTTTGTACTTTGGTCCATGTACTTATTGGTTTATCCGAATGGTTATGACCTCCGGAAGGCTGAGGTCATACGGACATTCGTAACCCTTCGGATATTGGTCCGTCTTGTTTAAATACATTTGGGTATGCTTTGCTTGACATAGAAGCGGAGGGAATATTTCTGTACGGCGTATATCCGGAGGGTACATACGCCAACATGTTCCCCCCAGTATCATAGTATTGGTTATGCCAATGGTGTGATACTAAGCTTATTATTTGCAGTTTTCCGGAGGGTAAGTTATAGCTTCGTCATTTGTTAGAGTCGTGCAGAGTGCCAAAAGTAATTAATGTGTCGTTTAAGGTGTGCCGTCGTTTTTTACCGCGTCGTTTGGATTGGAACACGTATGCGTTTTGTGAGACACACGGTGTGGATGCTTGACACGTTAGCCCTACAGGTAACGTATCCTTTTCCCGCTCCTTTTTTACCGCTTATAAATAGTCCTTTTTCTCTCATTTACATCACTGTAACTTTTCTTCTCTATACACACAGCTCTGACACGTTTTACTCGTCCGTATTCCGAATGTCTGTTTTCATCGTCTTTGAGGTACGTCTTAGTCCGTTAAGTTTTTTGTTGTTTGGCTATATCCCTTCTCTTCCGGATTTATCATGTCGGAGTCTACTGCTTCGTTTGAATATGATGTATCAATGCCGGAGGGTTCTCATGTTAAGAAAGACATACAGCTGAGAGAGTCTGCGATGGACGAGGCTGATGTATATGCCGTGGTGACAGCTTTCGGCTTACCGGAGGATTTGCATCCGAGGGTGCCTCCTGCGGGTATGACGATGGATCAATTACCTGCAGATGCCATAGGTTTATATGCAGAGTATTTCTTTGAAGGCGGTCTTGCTATTCCTTTTTCTACCTTCCTTTTAGATGTGATTAGGTATTTTAAGGTTCATATTTCTCAGTTAGTTCCGTTGGGTATGCACCGTGCTACTCTTTTTGAGGTGTATTGCCGTAGCATGCACATTCCTCCCACTACTCCTCTGTTTCGTGTCTTTTATAAACTTAGCAAACAGGGTGATTGGTTTTCTTTTGAGAAACGCATTCATAGGAATAGGAAAGTATGCTTTGGGGATTTTCATTCCTGTCTGAAGGGTTGGAAGATGAATTTTTTCTTGATCGATAGGCGAGCTATTCCATTTGCTATGCCGTGGAGGCATTCGGATTCGGATGTGTCAGATCCGTTTCCTAAGGCAAGTGAGTATGACGTTACTCATGCCGAAAGGCTTGCCGAGACGATCATTGAACCCTGCCAGATTCCGCAAGCGTTCTTGTATGCCTTGGGTTTATCGGATCACTGGGAGTTTCCTGGTTACCGTCCGGCTTTGAGGTATGAGCAGGGGAGGGGTATAGCCTTTGTTATAAATGTGAATTTTTATATTGTGCATCTTTTTTCGTTTTTAACAGTGGATTTTGTTTATCCGCAGGTATAACCATGTCAACCTATCTGAAGAAGCCTCCACTACGAAGGACTTCGAAGATTGTTCAAGGGGCCCTGTTTCCGGAAGGGCATGTACGTGAGATGCACGTTACTCCCCCCTGGCTTTCAACACTGAGGTTCCGGAAAAGACTGATGAGTTAAGGAGGGTTGAAGTCCCGGACGATAAGGTGTTGGCTGTTAAGGATAAAAAGAAGGAGCAGGCCGCCAAGTCGGGGTTGAAGAAGCCTCCAACTAAGAGAGCTGGAGGGGGTATTTCTTCTCGTCTTCAGAAGAGAAGTAGGGTTTCTGTTGATGATATTGTCATTGACCTGGACGTTGCTGAGGACGTCGAGAGGCCGGAGCCCATCCGTTCGGTACACCCGAAAGATTTCTCGGCTGGTCAATCCGGAGGATCTGGTACCGGTACGTTA
The DNA here is from genome assembly GCA_030686995.1 of Artemisia argyi. NCBI lineage: Eukaryota > Viridiplantae > Streptophyta > Magnoliopsida > Asterales > Asteraceae > Artemisia > Artemisia argyi. Next base: position 10,587 of record JARVZY010003704.1, on the reverse strand, counting down.
TGAATCATCTTTTTGTTCGTATGCATTTAACTTTGTGTCTTAACTCCCATCGTTTTTATCCTACTAATATAAACTTTTAGCTTTCAGGGGGTTCGGGGGCTGCTTCCCGTCGTCCGGGGAAGGAAACTCTTGTGGATGAGGAAGAGGTGGAAGTGGATATAGAGGGTGACGGTGAGGATGATGCCACCTTCGTACCTGCGTGGTCTGTGAAGAGGGGAACTCGTATGAACAATGCCAATGTTTGCAGAGATATGTTGATTAATTTGGCAACCCCCAGGGAGGAGAAGTATTTGGATGACCAGGATGATGAAGAGGCTGTCCGAAGGTCGTGGTTACTGTTGGGCAAATGTGTCACGGCTCAAGCGGATGTTATCTTCCGTTTTGAATCCTTGCTGCGTGAACATCAAAAATTGTCCGAGACTCACAAGGTTTGTGATAAAACCCTTGATGATAATTGGAAGATGTTTCAGAAGATGTCTGGTGAGTTCCAGCAACTGAAGGATGTTCATGCAGAGTGTGTGGAGGTAAATCCGGAGGGGTTGAGGAAGCTGCGTGCTGAGAATGCTAGCTTTGAGGGTCGAGTCTCTGAGCTGGAGATAGAGAAGGAGGAGTGGAGGAAGGCTTCCGGTGGGCAGGCTGAGAGAATCAAGTTGTTGGAGGGTCAGTTGTCTGATGCTAAGCTGAAGCTAAATGACGAAGAGAAAGCTTATAAAGAGCTTTATCAAGAGAAGGTGGACATTGCTATAGCCGCTGGTAACGCTGAGTGATTGGTTCGTGAAAACACAATATCAATTATAGTATAGTAGTAAAGTATCGAAATGATCCGCGAGAAATACGAATCACCCGAGTCGTTTCCCAGTGAAGGTGAATGGAATCAAGAATATTGATTCGTGTAATCGTGATTTGAATAGTGGAAAGAGAAAAAGGCAAATAGTGATCAAATAGTTCAATTATCAACTAACAATTAAGAAATATGCAAAAAGTACAAGCTAGCAATGCACTAAAGTTTAAAACGCAAAAACGGAAATGCACACGCGATTATTTAAACGTAATGCGCGAAATAAAACGCGAGTTCTAAGCTACACTAACCCTACGGACTTCCAAATAAATTTAAAAAAAGTTAAAAATGATAAAAGAAAATTTTAAGAAAAAGAAAAATATTTTTTTGACTTTTTATTTAATTTTTATGAATTAAAAACTATTTTAAACTATTTAACAATTAAAAGAAAATGTAAATAAAGTGAGAAAAAATGCAAATTTAATTTCTAAAATTATAAAATAACTGAAAACTATTTTCTAAAATATTTTTGGATTTTTCTAAGGTTTTTCTGATTTTTTTTGTATTTTCTAGTAATTAAAAAGTAATTAAAAATGATTAAAAATGAAAATTAAATAAGAAAAATAGCAAATAAGCTCAGAAAAATATGAAAATTTCAGGAAAAATCTAAAATTATATTCTGAATCTAAGAAAAATAGAAAAAGTGAAAAATAAGCACTGGAAGTGTTTATTAGCTTAAAAATAGCTTATTTAAGTGCTTATTTATAAGCACAGTTGACCAAACTTTGACCCAACTTTCACAAAATGCTTTTATTACTCAGATGAGCTAATCAGAACAAAAATCAGGTCTTATGATGCACAGAAGTACAAGCAGTGATCAAATATGGTTCAATAAGCACTAAGTATAGCAAATAAGCTAAGCAGAATAAGCCAAGGCCAAATACCAATTGAAATAAGTACTAGGGACTATAATAAGCTCAGAACAATCAGCAAACCAAACTAGAGGTCTATATTAAAGATTTGCAGCCCTATTTTAAAACAGAATTTTGCTTAAACCTACTAACTAAGTGGAACAAATAAGCTGTATGGATAAGCTAGAAAAGCAAAACTATTGAAGGAATTATACTTACTACAATTAAGACAACACAAAACAAACAAGTACACAGATCCTAGATGCAATCTAATAGTCTGAATTTGCCCAAGAAATGAGACAAGAACTGATGGTGCAGGGCAGCTGAATGCCCAAACAACCAACTAATAAGCTAAATTTAGATAAGCTAATAAGTTCAGAACCTGAATTTTCTTAACGATATTGATTAATTAGCTACTAGAGAACAATAATCAACAAACCTGAACTATCTCTAATTATTGATGAGACCTATGACAGCCTATGAAAAATATGACCAAAAACTGAGTTCAAGCAAATTTTGACTTTTTTATGCAACTACAACTTTGACTATTATGAATTTCTACTACTGATTTCTACAACTAATGTGTAATATTAAGCTGTTATTAAACTGTAATAAGCAACTATAATCATAATGTAACTACTACTACTCTAATATTATCTGAATTCAATTTTAGCTAACAGTTAAGCTAAGAGCTATCTTATTTTTGACTTTTTAAAGATAAAACCTACTATTTTATGTTTTAACTAACTATAATGTGACCTAAGAGTAATGTCTAAACTATACCTATCCTCTAACCTAAGCTTTTTGACAGCAAATCACTATCAACCAAACACCCCCTTAAGGGTGTTTTAACACTAGAATACACTACAGGCCCTACCAAATCAATTCCAAAGTTGAATTTATGAACCAAAAATGATCAAATAACATAATCTTACTCAGAAACATAGATCTACTAGCATGATGATATAAGTAACAAGATAAGACAGTTGATGATGAATATGACTCAGTATACTAAAAATTTGAACTTAACATGATCTACAACTTAGTATAAGCTAGAAACAGGCAATTATAACCACTATTAAGCATAAATAAGCTACAAGCATACCATTAATTTAAGGCTAAGCTAGAATATCAATAATCTACTAAGATTGAATTTAAAAGTAACACTTACAAGGCTTTCCCCCTCAGCTTGAAAAGAGGGGGTTCACTAAGCATGCCTGTCTCTTTGACAGGCCAAGTGGACTTCTTTTGGCTGCCAATCACCCGCCAATAAGCTGAGCTTATTAAATAAGCTCAGTTTGACTCTTATTGACTTTTTCGAAATTTTTAGCTTTTGAATGTTTTAACCCCTAATTATCTTTATAACACTAGAATAAGCTTATACTTAAGCTGAAATCAAATAAAGTGAAAATCTTTTTGTATTTTTGAACGTTTCTTATTTTTTTATTTTCTTTGTTTTTCTGAATTTATGTAAAGGAAACAGGAGTAATGTAAAACTGAGATGTAAGTATTGATTTGAAACTATTTTTAAGCAGGAAAGAAAGTGATTAAGTAAATAAGACAATATAAATAAGCAGTAATGAAATGATTAAGAAAGCTTTGTATTACTGAAAATGAGATTACAATTCAAAATAAAGCAATGTTACAACTCTGGAAAGAAAATGGCAGAGTTTTGCTACTCAAAACTCCACACCTAAAATGGTTAAACAGGGGGGATTATATAGGAGAGGGGAGGTGAGGAGTGCTAGGGTTTAGGAAGGATCCAGAAACGATTTGTGGCCATATATCTTTAATTCAATCCAAAATGTCGTCATCCCACTTCTCAATTAGCCATATGACCATCCTTATCTTCAATCCACGTTACATTGCCCAATCAGGGGGTATTATTAAGCCACGTTGGAGGGTTTATGACACCATCTGACAACGTGTCAGATGGTTCTAGAACGATTCCTAGTACGAGGTGGATTTAGGGATTGGTACGAGGTAATTAAGTGGGGGAGCAGGGTAAGTTTGTGGGGGAAATGCACAGTAAAAAGGGCGCGTTGGGTTATTTTATTATAATTTGAGTTTGGGTCGGGTTTGGGGATTGGATTGGATCGGGTAGGATTAATATAAATGGTGGTGGGCTGGTGTTTGATAGATTGGGCTTAGGGCTTGTGTTTGTTTGCATATTTTGGATTTAGTGATCCGGTTTGTAGTAATGAATCAAACCAAGGGACCAAACTTGTAAATCTGAAATTGTGAGGACCCAAAATGCCATTCTTCATAAATATAATTCCAAGGGCTCTTTGTGAATTTCTTGAATGTTGAAGGGCCTGAGTTGTCAATCTTCCAAAGTATCTTCATAAGGACCAATGTTGACAATTCTTGAAAGTTGAGGGACCAAATGTGAACTTTCTTCAAACTTTATTCCCGGGTCACTTATGCAATTTCTGAAACTTTGAGGATTCTTATGACCATGTGAGCCTTGACTTTGACCACTAGCTTCCCCGGCTCCGGCTTTATTCAAACTTTTCCAATTCTCGTGCCCGTTTTGTCATTTTCTCGTGATTTTTCGTCTTTTCTTAAATATCCGTTCCTGCACATTCACAAACACAAAAACAAAAACACACTTTCTTTGGCATTATTGGTTGATTTTTGGTTTATTTGGTCCAATTTTGGCTAAGAAAAGGTGAGTGAATAAGCACTCACCAAAATCCCCCGGACTAAAGTATTGCCGTGTCCTCACGCAATGTGATCAATTCACGCTCACGAGATAAATAATTTCATAACTCTTTCTACTAACTTTGTAAAGTAGCAAAGAGGTTCAAAAGAGATTACAAAATCATTTATTCCCGCAAACGCTCCGTTTTCCAAAATTTATTTTCATTATTCTACTTTATTCTATTTTTGGACTTTTCACACTTCATACGTGTGACGGTTTGTTGAACTTTCATTATTTTTGCAATAATTATTAGGGTCGACGAGTAGAAACACTTCTATTTAAGAAGTGACCATATAGATAAAAATCGTCATCCCTGATTTTTCATGAGCTCCCAAACTAAGCGTAAAAACGAGATCACAGCTTATCTACAAATTAGATGCTAACACTACTCATAACAGTTACTAGTGGATACTCCTTACTCCCATGTCCTAAGTTTTTGTATCTCATTATTTTATTTTTGTTGAGAAATGAATTGTTTCATATTTTCTCGTTTCAATAATTTTTTTAGTCCGATAGTGACACCTAAGTTTAAACGATAAGTAGTTATTCATTTTCTCTTAAGAACCACTGCAATAGAAATTCGGTCCACATCAAGGAATTTGGGGTACATACAATATCAAGGATATAAGTTGCGGAGTACAATCACGTGCACCTCATGTGACTGATTACTAATCACTTATCACATGCACCTCACGCGCCAACAACTTATTTATACATACATAGCTCTTATTCAACAATACTTCAACTTTCACTTTTTTCATTTTCACTTTTTTCATACTTTTGATATTTTTTTTTCTTGACTTTTTTCTCATAACATCAATGGAAGCTTATCGGGTAGCTCCAAAACCACATAGATAATCAACTTTTGACTTTTGATTTTTTCACTTTTTGCTCTTATTTTTTTATGTTCCTTGATATGTACCCAACTTCTAAAGCAAAAATTATCTTAAGAAAATAAATAACTAAATATTATTTAAACCAAAATACCACTAATTAACCTAGAACATCTATTATATATGGTGACGTATCTAATGGGAGTAAAAAGCCACAAGTACCTCTCATGAGCTCTAAAGAGAACCACTACTCCACGTTTAGCATCTAACTTCTAAATAAACTCTATCATCTCTCGTTCTCTGCAAATTTAAGATCTCAAATAATGAGATTAGCAGATGCTTAGCTGATAACCAGCCACGCATATATAAAGTCAAATACGGGAACTTGCAAACTCTTAAAAAGAATTCGTGTTTTGTAGTTCCTAGTGTAAAAGACTAGCGGAAGCTTTTCAAGTCGTGCATGTATACAGTCAAGTACGGGAGCCGACAAAAGAGTAGCTCCTAGTGTACAAGGCTAGCACAAACTTTTATGATTATCATAGGTTAAGGGAACAAGCTAGGGCTCAACACGCCCGGTCAAGTCAAAATATTTATTCCTACTCTCGCCAGCAAGAAAGTCAACAAGGTGTCAAATCACTTATTCATACTTCTTTTTATTTTTGCACAACTTTACCATCTTTTTCTCATTTTTTTGTGCTTTTTCATGACTTTTTCATTCATTTTCTTCAAAATTTTTGAAATTTTCAATTTTTCAATTTATTTTATTTTTGGCGGAAAAACGGAGGTACGAGAGTACATGACATGGTGAAAACTGCAAGGTCAAAATCGAATCGAAGATTCACCCCCCCCGGACTATAATGAAACATTGTCCTCAATGTTTTACGGGCAAAGGTAATCCTAACAAATATCTAGGGCTGTTTATTAATTATGCCAAAGAAAACGTTGGTCGATAAGATTTTCGGATATCGGATTTCCATGAGCATCGATGAATGAGACTCGAGTGGAGAGAGAGAGACAAAACTACGAGCACGAGAGTCATCATAAATCGGGGACAATCCTGGACAATCATCACAAACAACCACGAAACACGAGATTGGAAGAGGTACCCCCTCTTCACGTTATTTATTAGAAATAAGAAAAATAAGAAGGTGATTCGGATAAGCATGGGTTGCCTCTCATGAAGCGCTTGTTTTTGTTCACCGAGTCACATGAGCTTGACTCGATCCCCGAATTAATTCGTCCTTGGGGAAAAATGCATGGAAAATAATCTCTCTCGGGCTTTCATTCAAAATATTTTGAAAAACATATGATTTATTCGAAAGTTTCACCCCGAAGAGACAACCGATGGTATTTTAATGTTGAAAACTTTTAGAAACGATACCAGGGTCAAAAACAACATCCTCACTCCCGACGGAGAGAAGGATAAGAGAAACCACACCATATGTGACAAACGTCTAGAAGGTCATGATAACCATCTTGAAAAACTCATCATTATCAAAAGAAGACTTCATAATTATGGAATTATGAATCTTATCATTCAAGTACATTTTAAAAACTTTTCCGGGTGGGAGGGATGGGATAAAATTAAGATTCTCATTTTTAAGAATACCACCCGGATCATGATCAATTTTAAGATCAAAACTGAAACTTTCATATTCGGGATTGGAAAACTTTTCAATTTCACATTCAAATTCATCAAAACAAAATGATTCATATTCCGGAAGAGAGATAAAAGCATGAGAAGTGGTACTTCCACGACTCGTCTCTTCCGAGTGATCGATATCAAAATGAAAAGCTTCATAAGTCGGACGAAAAGTGGGATTGCCACTAATCTCCTCAGTCGTATAGAATGAAAAACTCTCAAAGTCGGGTAAAAATTCCTCGAGCTCGGGCTCTAGAGGATCGTCAATTAAAAGCTCAATCTTTTTCTTAATTTTATCCGGAGGGATTAACGGTTCATCGTTCAACAAATTGTTAAGAAAAATAGTATCTCCCTCCGAATCAAAGTAAGAATCATCAATTTCAGAAAACGGAATCGTATCAATTGCAAGAAATTCATCGACCTCTTCCCAAAAAGAATCATATTCCTTAATCGGAGGAAATGATGGGGAAGAGTCGGAGACGAACGTTTTCACAAATTCATCAAAGGAATAATCACAAGCATCAATGCTGTTGACGGAATACTTCTTTGATTTTGAAGCATCGACTTTGAAAATCATTATGTCATCGTCATGTCGTAAGGTTAAAGTATCCTCAAAATGATCTACTAGGGCTTTTACGGTACGTAAAAACGGTCGCCCTAGTATAAGAGGGACTCTCGGATCGGGTTCGAAATTAACCACGACAAAGTCGGCCGGAAAAGTACACGAGTTCACTTGAACAAAAACATCTTCCGCAATTCCAACCGGATGAGTAATCGAACGGTTAGCCAGTTCTAACGTCATCCGGGTCGGTTTAAGTTCCCCCATCCCAAGTTGTTTATAGATCAAAAATGGCATAAGGTTAATGCTTGCACCTGAATCGGCCAGGGCGTTGCAAACCTCTTGATCTTTCAACGAACAAGGAATGAGAAACTTTCCCGAATCTCCAAGCTTCTCGGGAAGCTTCTTGAGGAGAATAGCGGAGCAATGAACGTTAATCGGCGTTTCGGCTAATTCAAGCAATTTCTCTTTGTTACTTATCAGATTTTTAAACGTTGAGGCAAACTTTGGCATGTAAACAGGAGCATCCATGAAACTGATATCAAAGTGCAATTTTTGAAAAATATCGAGAAACTTTTCCATTTGTTTTTTAGACTTTGCACGGAGCTCTTCATCATTAAATCGTGATGGATATGGCAATTTAGACTTGTATTTCAAATTGTTTTCAAAAATGGCTTTTCCTTTATCTTTTGAAACTTGAACAACCGGAGGTTGGACGTTTTTGGGACCTCCGTTATTAGTAGGAGGAACCGGGTCCTTTGTCGCCTCGGTCTCACGGTCCACTACCTTAGGAGGAAGAGAAGAAGAGGTAGTCGGAGCCGTGGGTTCATAAATAGCACCACTGCGAGTCGTGATCGCCTTAACTTCGCCCCTTGGGTTTGTGATCGTGTTGCTTGGCAAAGAAGTAGTACCCGAGCCCGAGGGTCGATCATTTAAACGTTTGTTAATATCGTTGATTTGTATAGCAACCAACCTTGTTGTTTCATCTTGTTTTGCAATTAAAGCTTGTTGACTTTTAATCAATTGCTTAATCAACTCATCCGTGGGCGACGGATTTGGAATCACAACTTGATTTTGATTATTATTGAAATTTTGCTCACGGTTTTGAAAATTGCTATTATTCTGATTTCCATAATTAGTATTTTGAAAATTCCCAGGATTTCCATAATTTCCTTGGTTTTGAAAATTCCCTTGAGGCGGGCCTTGATTACCTTGAAAACCTTGATTTTGATTAAATCCTTGATTATGACTTTGAAAACCATTATTAGCTCGACTTTGATTTTGATTTTGAAATCTTGATTATTACGATTCTGCACATTATGATTCTGATTGACTTGATTGACTTGGTTTGGTTGTTCGAAACCGGGTGGTCCAAGAAAATGAGTAGAACGGTAGCTGAGGAGATTACGGTCTCCTTGCGGTTGGTAACCGTTGTTACCCGTATTTGCAACATACGCGTTCTCATGAGAAAAGGCACCGGTGGCCGGACATTCATAATACAAATGTGGACCACCACAAGTCTCACAACCATGACTAACCACATTAACTTGATGGTTTGGTTTTTCAATGGACATAGCATCAACTTTCTTTGTTAAAGCCAATATCATACTTTTCATTTCATCATTATTTTTCTCATTATTCGACACTTGAGGTTTGTTCCTAGACATTCTCACACGAGCCTTGTTCTCAATTATCAAGAAGGCATCATTCGTGTTTCGAGCCAACAAGTTCCCACCCGCAGCAGAGTAGAGTGAGTCTTGATCAACATGATTCAACCCATTATAGAAAGTATCAATCTGCTGAAGGTCGGTGAACCCATGGTTCGGACATTTTTCCTTCAAATCTTTGAATCGATCCCAAGCTTCACTAAATGATTCGTCGAAAGCTTGTTGGAATCGAAAGATTTGGGATCGGAGATTAGAAGTCTTAGAAGGAGGATAGAAATGATTCACAAACTTGGAAGCAAGGTCATTCCAAGTGTGAATCGAGTTCGGCGGTTCCTTTTCCAGCCAAGTCCGGGCTGCTCCTTTTAAGGAGAAAGGAAACAACTTCAATTTCACCACATCGTGAGGGACTTGATTCATCCTAATAGTCTCAGCGATGTCGGCGAAATTTCGGATATGTGCATAGGGGTCTTCGTTATTAAACCCGTGAAAGGATATACCCGTTATTAAGTTGAGTAATCCGTGATTGATTTCAAAGTTGGCATTGATGTCCGGAATCACAATAGCTCTCCTCACACCATTGAATGGTGATTGGAGCTGTTCTTCCATCGGACGTTGATCAAATGCCGGTTGTTGTCCCATCGGCGGGATAACATTGTGCTGCGGACCACCCATCGGCGGGGGCCCGTTGTGTTGTTCGGTATGGTTCATCTCCTCGTCGTCGAGGAAATGAACACGACTCGTATGTCGTAAAACCCGCTCGGGGTTAGAGAACGGAGAAGTAAGATTCTCAGAAGAAGAACGGGTGTGCATACACCACAAGCAAAATAAAAAGAAAATGAAAAAGAAAAGAAGATGATTTTTTTTTTTTTTTTTTTTGATTTTCTTTAAAACGTCACGTTAATTGAAAACCGTTTCCTTCAAACCACTCGCGACGGGACAGGAGAGAAGAATGGATCTCTCTTCATCTAGCAATTTAATGTCTTAGCTATCCGTATTTCCCGCTTATTCGGTTGTAGTATGAAGTAGTCCGACAAACAACTAATTTAACGTTTTTTATTATATTGTTATGCTTATTTAGTTTACAACGCTCCTCCTTTCGGTAGAGTCGTGGCAATAACTTTATTAATTTTTTTTGGTATTTTTTGAAATACTTTAGGAAAAGTATTTCTGATTTTTTAATATATATATATATATATATATATATATATATATATATATATATATATACAAAAATAGAAGAAGGCTTAACAAAACATGATTTTTTTTCAAAACAATGATTCAAAATTCACTTCAAGCCTTCCCCGGCAGCGGCGCCAAAAATTGATTGGTTCGTGAAAACACAATATCAATTATAGTATAGTAGTAAAGTATCGAAATGATCCGCGAGAAATACGGATCACCCGACTCGTTTCCCAGTGAAGGTGAATGGAATCAAGAATATTGATTCGTGTAATCGTGATTTGAAAAGTGGAAAGAGAAAAAGGCAAATAGTG
>JARVZY010003703.1:0-29012 GCA_030686995.1 Artemisia argyi | reverse complement strand
GAAAACACACGAAAGTTTCCGCGAAATTTCTGCGGTTAAGTCTTGCATAGGATAGGTAGGTGTGACCCTTTGAACCTTCCCTTGTGAGATGCACTTAGTCTCCTAGATCTGAGTAGACGCGATGTCCTTGAACTCAACATCTGTTTACGTAGACGACAATACACACTCACACAAGACTCTCCCTGACCTTGTCAAGTCCTCATAGTCGTATTCGTTATGGTCGTGAATACTAGCCTGGTTCTGCAAGAGCTCTTAGGAATTGCGCCCCCACAATTCCCTTCGAAGCGACCCCACTTCTCTCTCACATAGGTGATTTCATCTTGAATCATTAAAAACACATGTTTTGTGATTTCATCTTGAACCATTATGCTTTATGATTTCATCCTGAATCATAAAAAGCCATATGTTTAACCTCTCAATAAGTCACATTTGTTATAGGAATGGACTAGGAAGTTACAATATATAAGTAACTCCCCCACATTGACGTGACTTCCCCCACATTTCTATGATTAGGTTGTCCTATTGAACCCAGATCTTGGGACCTCCAGTCAACTGGGTTAGGTTTTCCTTCATAGAAACTCATTCCTTTAAGGGCTTTAGTCCCATTCCTTTAGACGACTTACTAACTAACTCTCTGCTTAAGCCTTTCGTAAGCGGATCCGCGATGTTATCCTTTGACTGCACATAGTCAATTGAGATAACTCCTGTTGAGAGTAGTTGTCGTATCGAATTATGTCGACGACGGATATGTCTGGACTTTCCATTATACATTATGCTATGAGCTCTGCCAATTGCCGATTGACTATCACAATGTATACTAATGGCCGTTACCGGTTTAGGCCACCTTGGTATGTCCTCTACGAATTGACGTAGCCATTCCGCCTCTTGTCCGCATTTATCTAACGCGATAAATTCTGATTCCATCGTGGACTTAGCTATAACAGTTTGCTTGGAAGACTTCCAAGATATAGCTGCCCCTCCTAGTGTAAACACATATCCACTAGTCGATCTAGAATCCTTTATGTCAGATATCCAATTAGCATCATTGTATCCTTCAATAACAGCTGGATATCTTTCATAATACAGTCCATAATCGCGATTGTATCTCAAATAATGAAGTACCCTAGTCATAGCTCCCCAATGTGCATAACTTGGATTACTAGTATACCTACTTAGCCTGCTAACAGCATATGCTAAGTCAGGTCGGGTACTTGTCATCAAGTACATTAACATGCCAATAATTCTTGAATACTCTAATTGGGCAACACCTGCGCCTCTATTTTTAGATAGATGCTTGCTGGTGTCAATTGGAGTTCTAGCTAGGCCGGAATCCCCCGCATTATGAGTAGCCAGAATTTTGTCAACATAATGTGCTTGAATCAACACAAGTCCATTTTGAATTCGTATGATCTTTATTCCAAGGATCACATCAGCCAAACCCATATCCTTCATGTCAAACTTAGATTTCAACATGTCTTTAGTAGATTTGATCATCTTGTCGTTACTGCCAACGATAAGCATATCATCAACATATAAACACAAGATTACATATCCACTACTTGTGTCTTTTACATAAACACACTTGTCGCATTCATTAATTTTGAATCCACTCTCTAGCATGGCGTGGTCAAATTTTTGATGCCACTGTTTGGGAGCTTGCTTTAAGCCATATAATGACTTAACAAGCCTGCAAACTTTGTTCTCTTGTCCAGGAGCTATGAAACCCTCAGGTTGGTTCATGTAGATCTCTTCTTCTAAATCCCCGTTTAGAAAAGCCGTTTTCACATCCATTTGGTGAATTTCCAAATTTCTTAAAGCGGCAATAGCAAGTATCATCCTGATCGACGTTATTCGTGTAACAGGAGAATATGTATCAAAGTAATCTAGACCTTCACGTTGTCTAAATCCTTTGATTACCAATCTTGTTTTGTACTTGTCAATGGTGCCATCGGCTTTCATCTTCTTCTTGAAGATCCATTTATAGCCTAGTGGTTTACAACCAGGAGGTAAATCCACGAGCTCCCAAGTATGATTTTGTAAAATAGAATCTATTTCACTTTTAATGGCTTCTTTCCATTGAGGCCCTTCTGAGGAAGTTACCGCTTCTCGATAAGAAGTAGGTTCATGTTCTACCATAAAAGAAACAAAATCGGGTCCAAACGATTTCTCGGTTCTTGCCCTTTTGCTTCTTCTAGGTTCTACCTCTTCTTCCTCGATTTGATCTTGTCTCTCATCTTGGAGATCATTATCATCTCGTTGTCTCTTATCTTGGACAACATTGTCATCTATTCTAGATGAACTTCCAGTTTCCTTCGTTAAACAAGGAAATATATCTTCAAAGAAGGAAGCATTCCTTGATTCCATTACAGAACCCTTTTGTATATCCGGATTTTTCGAATCATGTACAATGAAACGATAAGCACTGCTATTTCTAGCATATCCAATGAATATACAATCCACAGATTTAGGTCCAATCTTTTGGGCCTTGGGAGTCGGTATAGCTACCTTTGCTAGACACCCCCACACTCGTAAGTACTGATATGATGGTTTTCTTCCCATCCATAGTTCATAAGGGGTCTCTTCTTTTTCCTTACGAGGTATCTTATTTAAAAGATAAGTAGCCGTTAGAATGGCTTCCCCCCACATGTCCTGGCTTAAACCAGAACTTATCAACATGGCATTAACCATTTCCTTCAAGGTACGGTTCTTCCTTTCAGCAATACCGTTCTGTTGAGGTGAGTAAGGAGCAGTGAACTCATGTCTGATTCCATGTTTCGCACATAGATCAGCGAATGGAGACACATATTCACCTCCTCTATCACTTCGTACCACCTTGATTTTCTTACTAAGTTGATTCTCAACTTCGTTTTTGTATAGAACAAACTTGTCTATAGCTTCATCTTTACTTTTTAACAAGTAAACGTAGCAATACTTTGTACAATCATCAATAAACGTGATAAAGTACTTATTGCCACCTTTTGTGGGTAGTGATTTCAAATCACATATGTCAGTGTGTATCATATCAAGTGGTTCGGTTTTTCGTTCAACCGATTTGAAAGATGCTCTTGTAAGTTTGGCTTCAACACAAGTTTCACATTTATATTTTGAGTCAATATGGAAATTAGGTATGCAGTTAAATTTAATCAAACGACGTATTGAATTAAAATTTACATGTCCAAGACGGCCATGCCACACATTAGAAGACTCAATCAAATAAGCAGAAGAATTCATTTTATTGATATCATTCTTAACAACCATTACAATGAGTTTAAACATACCATTCAGGGCATATCCCCTACCAACATACATTTGATTCTTAGAAAGAACAAACTTATCAGACTCAAAAACAAGACGAAAACCAAACTTGTTCAACAGCCATCCAGACACAAGATTCTTGCGTATCTCTGGAACATACAAGACATTAGTCAACTTGAGCTCTTTCTCGGATGTCATCTTCAGGATTACATCTCCTTCGCCCTTGATATCAGCAGTTGCAGAGTTGCCCATGTACAACTTCTCTCCATTGTCAACCGCTCTGAAAGAGTGAAACATACTCTTATCAGCACACACATGACGGGTAGCCCCAGTATCAACCCACCATTCCCTGTTGTTTGAACCTACCAGGTTAACTTCAGAGATCATGGCAATGACGTCAGAAACCATAGCAATCATGTCCACATCATTCACCATATTTGCCTCGCGTGGAGTCACCCGCTTCGGCATCTTACAGTTAGCAGCACGGTGACCTGGCTGGTCACAATTGAAACACACCCCTTGGAACTGTTGCTTCACAATTGCAGCTTTAGGAGCAAGGTACTCAGACTTCCCTTTGCCCTTCTTGTCATTCTTTCCTTTGCCCTTGCCTTTTCCCTTGACATGAGACTTTGAAGATGACGAAGCATGCTCAACCAAATTTGCCTTGGCAGAATCAGGCGTATAAGTGTTTTTCTGAGCCAGCTTGTTGTCCTCTTCAATACGAAGACGAACAACCAAGTCTTCAACACTCATCTCCTTTCGCTTATGCTTCAGGTAGTTCTTAAATTCTACCCAGCTTGGAGGTAACTTTTCAATGATAGCAGCAACTTGAAAAGTTTCACTCAAAGTCATTCCTTCAGCATGAATGTCGTGTAGCAAAATCTGCAGATCTTGAACCTGACTCATCACTTTCTTTGAATCATCCATCTTGTAATCCAAAAAGCGTGCTACCACGAACTTCTTTGTACCAGCATCCTCAGTTTTGTACTTGCGCTCCAATGACTCCCATAATTCTTTGGCAGTCTTGGTCTTGCAGTACACGTTGTACAAAGAGTCGACCAAACCATTCAGAACATAGTTGTGACACAAAAAGTCTGAATGTTTCCATGCTTCCAAGGCTTGCACAGCCTGTTGATTAGAGGATTGACCTTCAGCAGGAGGTTCCACTTGAGGTGCGTTCTCTTTTAAGAACCGCGCAAGGTTCAAAGTAGTGAGATAGAAGAGCATCTTCTGTTGCCACCTCTTAAAATTCTGCCCATTGAATTTTTCTGGTTTCTCAGCATGATTAACAACTGTGTTGGTCACTGGCGCACCAGACCCATGCACAATAGTAGTCCCAGGAGGAGTAGTGTTTGTCATCCTGAAAGATAAACACAAACAGTTAAACAAACTGTTGCAAATCGGTATCTTCTTGTACCAGATCTGACTGTACGAAACTCTAACTTGGTTTCGATAAATCAGTTAATAGAAACTCAATCTTGGTTTCAATAAACTGATTAGAACAACTGCTTAAAAAAAAACGTTATAGATCTGTACACCAAATCTGTAAATTAAATCTGTTTAATTAAAACTGATTTCCAAAGAAACTCAACAAGGTCTCGATAGAAAACAGTTTATAAATCTGTTAAAATAATTAATCCGATTTTAACAAAGTGTTTAAATTCGGTTAAACCGAATCTGTTTTAAGACTGTGGGAGACGGTGTACACTTTATTTATAAAATCAGATTAAGATAAATAATATAATTAACAGAATGTAAATAACAGAAAAATAAATACAGACAGAATGGAGTAGAAGCAGAAGACAGACTCTAATAACGATTAAATAAAAGAAAGCAGTAATGGTAATGGAACGAGGCTCGTGTAAACACGATTCCCTTAAAACAGATTCGCCGTCTGTTTCCCAGGGTACAACGTTCAAAGCTGTTTTACAGCCGGACTTGACTTACTTGCCTGAAAGATCACGGAAAGCTTGCGTGTTTCTGATCGAAAGAACTGCTGGAACGTGTAAGGTATAGAGCTGCGTATTCTGTGTATGAAACTGAATGAGAACAGGTTATATTTATAGTGAAAACCTATCTTGTTCGCCAAGATTGAATCACTATCAAATATACACCGAGATATGCAAATCTGTTTCCTTATGAAACCGATTTCAATATCTTCCATTTATTTAAACAGATTTTGTAAAACTTGTTCACAAAGCTTAAATTGTTTCTATAAATAAATGGATACAAAATTCTGGAAACTATTAAATAGGCAACGAAATCTGCAGCAAAAAATTTCGCACGTAGGCGAGATTTCGGAGCTGCATTCGTGTCCGCAGGTCGCGCGGCCCCGCATGAGTTCAGAAGCTTCGAACCCATTTGGCCCAGAAATCCGCACCCCCCCCTGCGCGCGCGCACGTAGGAGTGGGAGCATAGCTCATCTAAAGGAATTTGATAGCCAACACAAAGAATTCCTTATAAACTAGTCACCACTTCCTTCACTAGGCGATGTGGGATAGTTTTTGTTTCCATATTTTGTGTTTCAAGTGTCCCACTTTGAGACACGATATCTCATTCATATTAGCTCTATTTTGGACATATTTTAGCTTGTTACGAAGCTCTCTTGGAGGAGAACACAACGCCCCCAATAAACACTAATATATATAACATATACATATATTAAATTATGTCCAAACTTTGCAAAAACTCATTTTGCAAAACCATTTTTCCAACAATCCCCCACATGAATGGAGATCGGTCGAAAACACACGAAAGTTTCCGCGAAATTTCTGCGGTTAAGTCTTGCATAGGATAGGTAGGTGTGACCCTTTGAACCTTCCCTTGTGAGATGCACTTAGTCTCCTAGATCTGAGTAGACGCGATGTCCTTGAACTCAACATCTGTTTACGTAGACGACAATACACACTCACACAAGACTCTCCCTGACCTTGTCAAGTCCTCATAGTCGTATTCGTTATGGTCGTGAATACTAGCCTGGTTCTGCAAGAGCTCTTAGGAATTGCGCCCCCACAATTCCCTTCGAAGCGACCCCACTTCTCTCTCACATAGGTGATTTCATCTTGAATCATTAAAAACACATGTTTTGTGATTTCATCTTGAACCATTATGCTTTATGATTTCATCCTGAATCATAAAAAGCCATATGTTTAACCTCTCAATAAGTCACATTTGTTATAGGAATGGACTAGGAAGTTACAATATATAAGTAACTCCCCCACATTGACGTGACTTCCCCCACATTTCTATGATTAGGTTGTCCTATTGAACCCAGATCTTGGGACCTCCAGTCAACTGGGTTAGGTTTTCCTTCATAGAAACTCATTCCTTTAAGGGCTTTAGTCCCATTCCTTTAGACGACTTACTAACTAACTCTCTGCTTAAGCCTTTCGTAAGCGGATCCGCGATGTTATCCTTTGACTGCACATAGTCAATTGAGATAACTCCTGTTGAGAGTAGTTGTCGTATCGAATTATGTCGACGACGGATATGTCTGGACTTTCCATTATACATTATGCTATGAGCTCTGCCAATTGCCGATTGACTATCACAATGTATACTAATGGCCGTTACCGGTTTAGGCCACCTTGGTATGTCCTCTACGAATTGACGTAGCCATTCCGCCTCTTGTCCGCATTTATCTAACGCGATAAATTCTGATTCCATCGTGGACTTAGCTATAACAGTTTGCTTGGAAGACTTCCAAGATATAGCTGCCCCTCCTAGTGTAAACACATATCCACTAGTCGATCTAGAATCCTTTATGTCAGATATCCAATTAGCATCATTGTATCCTTCAATAACAGCTGGATATCTTTCATAATACAGTCCATAATCGCGATTGTATCTCAAATAATGAAGTACCCTAGTCATAGCTCCCCAATGTGCATAACTTGGATTACTAGTATACCTACTTAGCCTGCTAACAGCATATGCTAAGTCAGGTCGGGTACTTGTCATCAAGTACATTAACATGCCAATAATTCTTGAATACTCTAATTGGGCAACACCTGCGCCTCTATTTTTAGATAGATGCTTGCTGGTGTCAATTGGAGTTCTAGCTAGGCCGGAATCCCCCGCATTATGAGTAGCCAGAATTTTGTCAACATAATGTGCTTGAATCAACACAAGTCCATTTTGAATTCGTATGATCTTTATTCCAAGGATCACATCAGCCAAACCCATATCCTTCATGTCAAACTTAGATTTCAACATGTCTTTAGTAGATTTGATCATCTTGTCGTTACTGCCAACGATAAGCATATCATCAACATATAAACACAAGATTACATATCCACTACTTGTGTCTTTTACATAAACACACTTGTCGCATTCATTAATTTTGAATCCACTCTCTAGCATGGCGTGGTCAAATTTTTGATGCCACTGTTTGGGAGCTTGCTTTAAGCCATATAATGACTTAACAAGCCTGCAAACTTTGTTCTCTTGTCCAGGAGCTATGAAACCCTCAGGTTGGTTCATGTAGATCTCTTCTTCTAAATCCCCGTTTAGAAAAGCCGTTTTCACATCCATTTGGTGAATTTCCAAATTTCTTAAAGCGGCAATAGCAAGTATCATCCTGATCGACGTTATTCGTGTAACAGGAGAATATGTATCAAAGTAATCTAGACCTTCACGTTGTCTAAATCCTTTGATTACCAATCTTGTTTTGTACTTGTCAATGGTGCCATCGGCTTTCATCTTCTTCTTGAAGATCCATTTATAGCCTAGTGGTTTACAACCAGGAGGTAAATCCACGAGCTCCCAAGTATGATTTTGTAAAATAGAATCTATTTCACTTTTAATGGCTTCTTTCCATTGAGGCCCTTCTGAGGAAGTTACCGCTTCTCGATAAGAAGTAGGTTCATGTTCTACCATAAAAGAAACAAAATCGGGTCCAAACGATTTCTCGGTTCTTGCCCTTTTGCTTCTTCTAGGTTCTACCTCTTCTTCCTCGATTTGATCTTGTCTCTCATCTTGGAGATCATTATCATCTCGTTGTCTCTTATCTTGGACAACATTGTCATCTATTCTAGATGAACTTCCAGTTTCCTTCGTTAAACAAGGAAATATATCTTCAAAGAAGGAAGCATTCCTTGATTCCATTACAGAACCCTTTTGTATATCCGGATTTTTCGAATCATGTACAATGAAACGATAAGCACTGCTATTTCTAGCATATCCAATGAATATACAATCCACAGATTTAGGTCCAATCTTTTGGGCCTTGGGAGTCGGTATAGCTACCTTTGCTAGACACCCCCACACTCGTAAGTACTGATATGATGGTTTTCTTCCCATCCATAGTTCATAAGGGGTCTCTTCTTTTTCCTTACGAGGTATCTTATTTAAAAGATAAGTAGCCGTTAGAATGGCTTCCCCCCACATGTCCTGGCTTAAACCAGAACTTATCAACATGGCATTAACCATTTCCTTCAAGGTACGGTTCTTCCTTTCAGCAATACCGTTCTGTTGAGGTGAGTAAGGAGCAGTGAACTCATGTCTGATTCCATGTTTCGCACATAGATCAGCGAATGGAGACACATATTCACCTCCTCTATCACTTCGTACCACCTTGATTTTCTTACTAAGTTGATTCTCAACTTCGTTTTTGTATAGAACAAACTTGTCTATAGCTTCATCTTTACTTTTTAACAAGTAAACGTAGCAATACTTTGTACAATCATCAATAAACGTGATAAAGTACTTATTGCCACCTTTTGTGGGTAGTGATTTCAAATCACATATGTCAGTGTGTATCATATCAAGTGGTTCGGTTTTTCGTTCAACCGATTTGAAAGATGCTCTTGTAAGTTTGGCTTCAACACAAGTTTCACATTTATATTTTGAGTCAATATGGAAATTAGGTATGCAGTTAAATTTAATCAAACGACGTATTGAATTAAAATTTACATGTCCAAGACGGCCATGCCACACATTAGAAGACTCAATCAAATAAGCAGAAGAATTCATTTTATTGATATCATTCTTAACAACCATTACAATGAGTTTAAACATACCATTCAGGGCATATCCCCTACCAACATACATTTGATTCTTAGAAAGAACAAACTTATCAGACTCAAAAACAAGACGAAAACCAAACTTGTTCAACAGCCATCCAGACACAAGATTCTTGCGTATCTCTGGAACATACAAGACATTAGTCAACTTGAGCTCTTTCTCGGATGTCATCTTCAGGATTACATCTCCTTCGCCCTTGATATCAGCAGTTGCAGAGTTGCCCATGTACAACTTCTCTCCATTGTCAACCGCTCTGAAAGAGTGAAACATACTCTTATCAGCACACACATGACGGGTAGCCCCAGTATCAACCCACCATTCCCTGTTGTTTGAACCTACCAGGTTAACTTCAGAGATCATGGCAATGACGTCAGAAACCATAGCAATCATGTCCACATCATTCACCATATTTGCCTCGCGTGGAGTCACCCGCTTCGGCATCTTACAGTTAGCAGCACGGTGACCTGGCTGGTCACAATTGAAACACACCCCTTGGAACTGTTGCTTCACAATTGCAGCTTTAGGAGCAAGGTACTCAGACTTCCCTTTGCCCTTCTTGTCATTCTTTCCTTTGCCCTTGCCTTTTCCCTTGACATGAGACTTTGAAGATGACGAAGCATGCTCAACCAAATTTGCCTTGGCAGAATCAGGCGTATAAGTGTTTTTCTGAGCCAGCTTGTTGTCCTCTTCAATACGAAGACGAACAACCAAGTCTTCAACACTCATCTCCTTTCGCTTATGCTTCAGGTAGTTCTTAAATTCTACCCAGCTTGGAGGTAACTTTTCAATGATAGCAGCAACTTGAAAAGTTTCACTCAAAGTCATTCCTTCAGCATGAATGTCGTGTAGCAAAATCTGCAGATCTTGAACCTGACTCATCACTTTCTTTGAATCATCCATCTTGTAATCCAAAAAGCGTGCTACCACGAACTTCTTTGTACCAGCATCCTCAGTTTTGTACTTGCGCTCCAATGACTCCCATAATTCTTTGGCAGTCTTGGTCTTGCAGTACACGTTGTACAAAGAGTCGACCAAACCATTCAGAACATAGTTGTGACACAAAAAGTCTGAATGTTTCCATGCTTCCAAGGCTTGCACAGCCTGTTGATTAGAGGATTGACCTTCAGCAGGAGGTTCCACTTGAGGTGCGTTCTCTTTTAAGAACCGCGCAAGGTTCAAAGTAGTGAGATAGAAGAGCATCTTCTGTTGCCACCTCTTAAAATTCTGCCCATTGAATTTTTCTGGTTTCTCAGCATGATTAACAACTGTGTTGGTCACTGGCGCACCAGACCCATGCACAATAGTAGTCCCAGGAGGAGTAGTGTTTGTCATCCTGAAAGATAAACACAAACAGTTAAACAAACTGTTGCAAATCGGTATCTTCTTGTACCAGATCTGACTGTACGAAACTCTAACTTGGTTTCGATAAATCAGTTAATAGAAACTCAATCTTGGTTTCAATAAACTGATTAGAACAACTGCTTAAAAAAAAACGTTATAGATCTGTACACCAAATCTGTAAATTAAATCTGTTTAATTAAAACTGATTTCCAAAGAAACTCAACAAGGTCTCGATAGAAAACAGTTTATAAATCTGTTAAAATAATTAATCCGATTTTAACAAAGTGTTTAAATTCGGTTAAACCGAATCTGTTTTAAGACTGTGGGAGACGGTGTACACTTTATTTATAAAATCAGATTAAGATAAATAATATAATTAACAGAATGTAAATAACAGAAAAATAAATACAGACAGAATGGAGTAGAAGCAGAAGACAGACTCTAATAACGATTAAATAAAAGAAAGCAGTAATGGTAATGGAACGAGGCTCGTGTAAACACGATTCCCTTAAAACAGATTCGCCGTCTGTTTCCCAGGGTACAACGTTCAAAGCTGTTTTACAGCCGGACTTGACTTACTTGCCTGAAAGATCACGGAAAGCTTGCGTGTTTCTGATCGAAAGAACTGCTGGAACGTGTAAGGTATAGAGCTGCGTATTCTGTGTATGAAACTGAATGAGAACAGGTTATATTTATAGTGAAAACCTATCTTGTTCGCCAAGATTGAATCACTATCAAATATACACCGAGATATGCAAATCTGTTTCCTTATGAAACCGATTTCAATATCTTCCATTTATTTAAACAGATTTTGTAAAACTTGTTCACAAAGCTTAAATTGTTTCTATAAATAAATGGATACAAAATTCTGGAAACTATTAAATAGGCAACGAAATCTGCAGCAAAAAATTTCGCACGTAGGCGAGATTTCGGAGCTGCATTCGTGTCCGCAGGTCGCGCGGCCCCGCATGAGTTCAGAAGCTTCGAACCCATTTGGCCCAGAAATCCGCACCCCCCCCTGCGCGCGCGCACGTAGGAGTGGGAGCATAGCTCATCTAAAGGAATTTGATAGCCAACACAAAGAATTCCTTATAAACTAGTCACCACTTCCTTCACTAGGCGATGTGGGATAGTTTTTGTTTCCATATTTTGTGTTTCAAGTGTCCCACTTTGAGACACGATATCTCATTCATATTAGCTCTATTTTGGACATATTTTAGCTTGTTACGAAGCTCTCTTGGAGGAGAACACAACGCCCCCAATAAACACTAATATATATAACATATACATATATTAAATTATGTCCAAACTTTGCAAAAACTCATTTTGCAAAACCATTTTTCCAACAAAAGTCGGTGATCAAGATCTCTCACCAAATCTTATTTACATCCTTTTCTTTTAAATAATGATTTTCTATATTCGATGCTCCATCAATTCACTTATGTTGTGGCGCATGATTAACGCTTTTAAACTAATCCAAATATTCGTACCTCTCAGTACCATAAAAGTTGCAGAAAAACTATCTAAGATCTTTGTTTAAATATTAGATTGCTAAAGTGTAGTAATTTATAATTTTTTCAAGAAATGTGGTTAACCTAACAATTACCACCATAAACATTAATTAGAGTGGGAAGATCTTAATTATCTCACCCCATTAATCAGATACAAATAAGCTATTACCTATATAAGCTTTTCTTATTTTTCCGTCTTAAGTAGGGACCTAGGTTTCAAATATGGTTGTTGCAAGTTATTGACTTTTAACGGAAAATTTTGTGATGCTTTATTGAAGATGAATGAATGTATGTATTATAGCTAGGCGCGTCTACCGGCCACTAAAAGTAATAAACTCGAAATTCTATATATACCTCTAGAAAAATATATATGTGCACAATATAATTCACTTGAATAATTTCAACAAGAGCAAAAACTGATTTGTTGCCTTTGGGACTTCTTGAATCGAGATGATTTCTAGAAGCATGCAGTACTATATATCAGGATACAATACTTCTTGTATAGAGACACGTACATGACAATTTGCCTGTCACTATAACTAAACGAATACAAAGCCTATAGAGATCAAGTTGGTTGACGGAAAAAATAAAGACCTAAACCAAGAGCGGCATTAGCTTCATGCAACATATGTGTAACTTAGGCCGAGTGATATAGTGAGAAAATATCCAAAACTCTTTCAATCAAATCTAGTGTCGTGAATATTTCTTCAATTCCTTAGAGCTTAGTATAATTAGTCTAGGATCACCATATTAATTGTCGACGTTGGCTTCTCATCAAGAACCCTTGCTTAATTAGGTAAGGATCTTTTTTACGTAAACTATAACTCCCATGTAGAACTAAGTGGTTCCAAATTAAGTCATTAACGACTAATAACTCTTGCTTTGCATACACAATGACTCTATATATGAGATCAAGTACAATCGATAACATATCTATTTGTGCATGGAAAATAGGTTATGGTATGATCTCGTAGGTTATGATCAAAGATTATACGACTAAACTTTGTTTATACCATCCTTACTAAATATACATGTACTCTCTCCGTCTCAAAATAATTATCCATTTTTAAAATGCTCAAAATTTTATAAATTCTCACTAACTACAGTCTCCACCAATTAAATTTTATTTTTATCCACTAAAATCTCTTTCTATTAGTTAAAATAAAAAATGAACAATTATTTTGAGATATTCTAAAATAAAAATATGGAAAATTACTTTGAGACGAATAGCATAACACAACTTTGATTAAAATAGCCATTAGAGCATAATTCCTTTGAGATATCCTAAAATAATTGCAACGAATGATTTTGTGAACCCGAAACATTAAATTTGTTCTGGACTGTTGGTTGCTAAGTCACACGGGTCATTTAGAAGTGAATAATAAAGATAGGGCCGACAAAGAAAAGTAAATGGATTCTTATCACTTATAAATTAAGAAATTAACATAAGCAAAATGAATAATCAAATCTTTGAGAAGTTTTCAATTGTATCAAAGAGAGAATTGATTTTGTCACGTAAAAATAAGTCATCTTATATATAACAAAAAGTCAAAATTGAATCAGTTTGATCAAACTTATCTAAAGTACTTAATTAAACTTACCAGTTTGATTCTTCAAAGTTAAAAAGTGTTAGCTGGAAAATATTTTATTTAATTATACTTTAATTATAGATATATAGCTCAACCATTGAAACTTTATGTTCACATCCAAAATCCAATCAAAAGGTGCACACATCCACGTACACATCTAGTCATCTTGCATGCATGCTGCTGGAAACCGTTCACTAAAAACAAGTAACACTCAGCTATTCCGACGAGATTCTCCTTCATCTTCCTCAACTCTTTCCGGCGAAACCTCTAGTTGGTGGTCTTTTTTGGGTAAGAAGAGGTGTAACGTTGGGTTGTGTGAATAAGGAAGCAAGCAGCCTATATAGCTTGTGCGTGGACAGTTAAAACTCTAAAAGAGCTGATATTTTATATATTAGGATTAGGAAGATATGGACGTAACATATATATATGAAAGTTGTTAAATCATGTGTGGTAAATTAGCATTATTCACACCATGCATGATGTTGACATGGTTAGTAGAAATTCATATACGGACCCAGTTGATATTATAAAAAACACAGTGATGAAGTGAACCTAACAAAATAAGTGGTGAAAAGGTCCCACAGAGTTATAAAAAAAAACTAACGTGTCGCTTCACTACACTTTCAATCCTAACCGTTACCACGTCGGAGAAGGACCTACCTACCTAACTTAACGGACATTGACCGGCCCACCTCTTCGTTAAATGACAAAAGAAATTTGAAACTTCATAGTAGTTGCGTTTAGTTGTAAAAAAAAAAATTATTTCATTTTTTTCTAACACAAGATAAAAATATTTGTCTTCAAAAAAGTGCTATACCGTTAAATGATTGCGAACGGTTTATATAAAAATTGAGGAAAAGAATAGCGTAAAATATAAAAGCTCTTTGTAAAATTCTAGTAAAATTTAAAAAAATGAGATTTTCATTCTTTTGCAAAAAGAAAAAAAAAATAAAAAAATTCATGACTAAACAAATTTTTAATTTGTTTATAAAAGTTTCCCGAAAATGAGTTATTTTTCATAAGTAAACACACCTTATGTCTTCCAAAACATGCTTTTACATATCCTCGTAAATCATTTTCTACATGTTAATCATGCATCATACGTCTAAAGGACTCACTTTCTCATTAACCGGTAGTTAATTAACCGACATATGACTGTAGAAGGACATTTAAAAAGAGATCATTTTTCCAAAAGAAAAAACATATGTATAGTGAGGTCTTGTGAGGACGTACGTAGCATATAAAACGAACGCCAACTGCATGTTTTTTTAATTATGTTTGTTAATTAACTGCTATATATATAATGCACCTTTTAAATGCGACACACAATAAACGACGACCACGTTACCAGAATAACTAGCCAGTTAATTATCGCCGTTTGTGTGTGGATTAAATAGCTACAAACTTAAAATACTACAAAATCCTAACGCCACAACGACTAACTAAAACTGCTATCTTCTTGTTATGTTCTATGCATGCATATATACATCGAAAAAAGTGCACTGTGGCATACCGAAAAACAACAGGTTACGTTATAATTAAAGTAACGTGCTTCATACGACGTAAAAAAAATACAGATATGAAACTTTATATATTTAAGCAAGACAACAATGCAACGAAATTCAGCAGTAACGAATATTTAAGCAAGACAACAATAAGTAACATGTTTACACTAATATAAAAGCTAGCGAACGAGAACGAGAGGAACTTACAGTTGCTTGATGAGCGAGGAATGGAGCGACTGCGACGAGAAGTGATCAGTGTAGGGGAACGGTTACACTTTTATTAATAAAATCTAAATTAAAATAAATAAAATTAACAGTAAATAAATAACAGAAAATTGAATACTAACAGAATGTAGGCAGATAAACGATAATTAAATAAAATAATAAAATAGTCAAAAGACTTACTATCACCAAAATAGATCAACAACGAAGCACTAAAGATCGAGCCGATGTACGTGTTTGACACGCTTCCCTTAAAATAGATTCGCCATCTGTTCTCAAGGTACAACAGCTAAAACAGTAAGTTGTACTGTCGGCCAAAACAGTAAGTTGTACTGTCGGACTTAATTATATATATTTAAGCAAGACAACAATAAGAAACAAGTTTACACTAGTATAAAAGCTAGCGCATGCACTACAAGAAACAGGAGAACAGACGTCGACGGGTTTCCCGTCGACAATATGTCGACGGCATCATCCACTAAACGACAAGTCGACGGGAAGAAGTTGACGGACATCAAATTCCTTTGACTGGAAAACGATGTGGGACCCACAACGTCGACGGTGATTGTTGTTCCCGACGAAGCACAACCGTCATTATGTTCCCGTCGACATGTCGACGGGAAGGTATGATTCCGTCGACATGTTGACGGAAAGGGGGTAAAAATGTCGCCGGGGAAAGCCTCGTTTGTATTAGTGGCGAGATCGAGAGGAACTTACAGTTTCTTGATGAGCGAGGAATGGAGCGACTGCGAGGATAAGTGATCAGAAAGCTTGATGATCGAACACTTTAAGAGTGGATGTTGGAAGGAAGAAAAGGGAAGTGGAAGAGAGGATGAAGGGGTGTGTTTATATTTATAGATGGTAAAATGGTTTCAGAAGAGGGTATAATGGTCATTAAACCATATTCTAATTTCCTCGAATTTTCCAAAAATGCATGACATTATTCACCTGAATTTACTCAGAAATAAATCAATTTTATCGTCTAGCATTTACGGTTATTCGTGATTACCAAGCTGTCCTTTTATTTGTTCTTTATTAGAATTGAAGTGTGATGCTGACCAATATCTACACGACTACAACACCATAGACTAGGCTGAGCAAACGACCTGAATGGACAGGACCGACTATATTCGGTACGGTCTTCGATCTTGAATTTTTGTCTAATTCGGTCCTCGGTCCGGTCCGAACTACAAACCGATTATTTGGCCTAGTTGAACCGGACCGGACCGACCACATTCGGTCCGGTCCACGGTCTTGACTTTTTGGCTAATTCAGTCCTCGGTCTTGTCGGTCCGGTCCGGTCCGGTCCTAGACCGATACTCACCCCTACCACAGACAATAGGAGAAACAAATTAATTGGATTAAAAAAAAAAAAAAAAAATCTGATCATAAGATAGACTCTTTGTGTGTAGAAAGAAGTATGTACAATACTTTGCGGCTCGCCTGAACGCCTAGTCTTTCTATGCCATCAACTTGATTGTTCGTTTTCAGTATTTTCATGTCGAAAATGTGGTGATGAACTTGAATAATGGTGTTGTATGTACGTCAAATATATGAATAGTACCGGCATCCAAAGTGAGATCCTGTGGCCGTGTGGGTCCCCGGTCCAGACACCCATGGATGTTTGTCTCGCGGTGTTAATTTTGTTGAGAAACTTTGAATTTTCTTAAATGCATCGGTCTTTAAAATTAAGTTTCTAGTCTTGTTTAGTTTAGTCAAAATACACATGATCACGGTATGTCGGGTAACGGCTAATGATAGATAACGCAAAAAGATTTTAAACATTCTTTTGTTACATACCGGAGTAGTTGTTGCTGTAATATACACAATAAAAGAGGTTTTATAGTATATTAAAAGTTTTTCAAAAGAATATGAATCAAGCTAGTATACTTTATTCGATCCAATCACCTGCCAAAGAAGGCTAATATAGTGAAAATTCCGACATGAACTTTTGTTCCTGCAAGCTACTACACTTAATATGGCCTTTAGTTATACAGGACATCAGGGGCAGAACTATGTAGGAGCAGGGGAGGGTCCCGGCCCCTCTAAAATTTGCGGCACCTAGTGTAAATATTATAGGTTTTAGAGGTAATTTAATTGAGGTTAAAAACAAATTTCCGATTCGGCAAAAAAAAATGTTCCAGTTCCGCCACTGCAGAACATAATTTTAGAAGTTTGTATGCAAATTTCCCGAACAAAGTTATAGACATTAAACCATCACATGATGTAAGGAAATCTTACAGACAACATGCCTCTAAGAAAACATTTTCACATAAAGAATCAAATACCCTTCATGATCCATCTTACAACCTAATTTATAATAGTTAAATATGAAATGCTAATTCTTCTCATAGACACTATTTGTTAGGACAAAAGGAGTAGTAAAAATGGTTTGGCAAAATGAAAGAAGAAAAGCGCACGACAAGTAACAAACATCATATATACCTGGTCCTCAACAAGATAAAAAGTCCAAAAAGAAAAAAAGTTAGTCTCGGCTTAAATGGGACACAACTTTCGGCCCCGGTCCCTACCATGGCTTTGGCAAAGAGACCATATATCAAAGTATCAAACCATTATGTGGCACCATCTGTGTTGCCTGATCATAAATTGTTCTGATTTGCGAGGTGACAAGTAGTTACAGATTCTTTAATTGCTGGACCGGACCTTTTTAAACTCGCCATCATCCTTCAGTAACCTTCCATTTCACAGGGAAATTCAAGGAGAGACGGGTCTTTATTAATACAGCATCCCCGACCACACGTAGAATGCTTAT
This sequence comes from Artemisia argyi, assembly GCA_030686995.1. Taxonomy (NCBI): domain Eukaryota; kingdom Viridiplantae; phylum Streptophyta; class Magnoliopsida; order Asterales; family Asteraceae; genus Artemisia; species Artemisia argyi. The sequence continues at coordinate 10,792 of JARVZY010003703.1, read as the reverse complement.
AAACAAAGTCTAAAATTTATTAAAGTCCTGCATCATACATGTTACATTTAATTCAAGGAACTTTATAAGGGCGAGCACCATAGCACACGTACTAAAAGGCCAAGACTTGAGATTTTTCCTTTGTTATTCAAGTTTTTATCACAATCATTTAATAAACACACGTCCTAATTATAAGTTATGTACACTGTATTATGTCTTCTTTTTGGCATCGTCTTCACTTTACTCTGGAATGTAATCAAGTAAACTCGAAAAGTTTGAAACTGGCACACATTGTTCTTCGTTGTAGTCATTAACTACTTGTCCATTTTATTGGGTTTTTTCCATTCAAGTAATTAAAGTATTCAACATTTCAACGTTGAATAGAAATATAATCCGCATTTTGGGCTCAATCTAATGGATGATAGTATTGGAAAGGGTATGGGATGGGCTAAATATGATTGGGCTCAATTTTTTATTAATGGTTTAGTAAGGTGCTTGTGCAAAACAGCCTAAACAAAGTTGATTATTACTCCTTTTTGTTGATAATCACAAACACGCAGGCCCGGATTTAAGCATGTGTGGGGTGTGCGACGGCAGACGGCCTCCATTTTCTTAGGGCTCGAAGTGGTGTTGGTATAAACTCAATTTTTTGACGTTTTTATACATTAAAAAGGTGTTTTATGAAGGAGTAAATACGTTTTACAATGTTAGAATTTAAGGATTTGAATCGGAGATTGGAAAAACAGAGCTTAAATAACATTTTTAATGAAGTAGATATGTAGGGATATATTCCAGCGAAGGGGATGATACAAAGCCCAAAGTTTTTTTATTTTACTTTTGGTAAATTACAAGTTTAACTCCTATAGATTATAGTTTGTGAGTTAACCTATGTTTCTATGAAAAATGGAATATATTAAACCTGTATTATGATCTTCAAAAATTACTATCTCAATACGCTACCATCAATTTGTAACAAATGTTTTGGCTATGAGCATGTTTCAAAAATATCTGCACATATGTTTAAAAAAAACTCGATGTTAGTCATTTGGATTTAAAAATAATTTTTACAAATCTTGGAAAATTGGAAGGATTATATTTAAAAAATATGCATAAGATATATTGTAAGACGAACAAAAACGTAAAAAAAAAATTACTATTAAATTGATTAGGGTAAATTGCAAAAATGGTCCTTCACGTTTCACGAAATTGCAAAAATGAGACCGAGACAAAAAGTAGCGCAAAAAAGACACTAACGTTCCACATTTTCGCAAAATCGCCACTGAGAGCCCTTTTCCGTTAATTTCATCGTTAAGTGTCATGTCACCGAGGGTAGTATCGTCGTTTTAACCCTTTCCCGCCAATAACTTAAGTTGTCAGTGTTTTGTTTTACAAATTTAGTCCTTTAGAGCAATACTTTATATACCGGTATCAATTTCTTCCAAGGAGAACATTAATTTCACAGGTAAAGATCTTGAGAATGGTTAAGCTTTGGCAAAATCGTGCACGCAGTACCCCGATACCTAATTTAGGAATCCTTTATAGTAAGAATACTCTGTTCCATTTTAATGTTTTCCATTTAAACTTGTTATTGTTGTCGGAAGTAATTGATGTTTTATGTGTTCCACAGATTTGAATGAAAAGGTGTTTTCTTTGCAAATCCATCACAATGGTGAATTCACTTCAAAACCAGGAAGAAGATATCTCTTTGGAGATACAGATTGGTTTGACGGAATTCACTCTGACGTTTTCTCCATGGAATTATTGGGCGAAATGTTAGAGGATTTAGGTTACTCGGATAGTACCCTTATGTTTACTCACTTTAGGATACCTGGGGAGTCACTGGATGATGGTTTGCTACTACTAAAGTCTGACAAAGATGTGAAGACATTTCTGGAGTATGTTCCTATATTTACACAATTGGATTTGTATATTGAAACCGGTGTTTCAATTGTTGAGTGTGAGATGATGGATCGAATGATGACTAAGGGCAAGGGTATGGTGATAGAAGAAATAGCGGATGATGATATGAATGAGGCTGCTGGAAAGGGTGTTGATGGTGAGACTGGAAATAGTGGGAAATTACTATTGTTAGAGTGGCATAAAGAGTGGCATAAGACAAGACAACCTGAGAAGGCTGGACCTGTTTTTGATAATGATTCTGACACTGACTTCCCACCAACATTTTGTGCCAAAAAAATGATTGCAGATCATACAAAAAGGATGAGTGGTGAGTTTCAATTCAGAAGGTTATTGGGAGAGATTGACCAAGACTTGACTGTGGAGGATTCAAGTGAGGAGTCTACAGGTTTGCTCGATTTTTATGATCTCGATTTTGATGATGCGTATTATGCTGACGCAAGTGATGAAGAGGTTGATCAAGAATGGCATGGTGATCCATACCATTTAATTGATGTACCTGAACCTGAAGAGTTGCATGCGATTGAAGAGCCTCAAGAGATTAGTGACATGTTTGCTGAAATAGATCAAGCATTGGATGAACTTGATGACGTTGTTGCAGCTGGAGAAGAAACAGAGGTGTATGCTCTTTATGCTGAACCAATTAGTTTCAGTTTACTTCCACTTGTGGATATTGATGGTGTTGATGGTGATGATGGTGAACAAAGAGTTCGTGATGAGGATGTAATTCTAGATGAGCAGTGTGATGAAGTAGTTGGAGATGGTGAACAAAGAGTTTATGATGTGGCTGTGATACTAGATGGAAAAAATGGAGTTGGGCAAGATGGAGTGATCACAGAGGACAAGTTTGAAGACCAAGGAAGATCAATCAAGAGGCGAAGACCCAATGTGGCTGCTGACAAGAAACCCAAGGAGTGATCTTGGAGTTCTTGAAGAAGCTTCAAAAGTCCGATGTTATGGAGCTTTTGTATTTGAAGAAGAAGATGGCAGAAGCGAAGCTCAAGCTCTTTGTTTTGATGGACTTTAGAGTTTCTTTCATGGTCATCTTTGTTTTGATTGTTCCTTTTATGTTTCCATCCTTTTTATGAATGTTCCACATGAACTTTAATGATATATTATGAATGTTATGTTTCCATCCTTTTATGTTTCCATCCTTTTGCAAAAGTCAAAATTGATTGTCAAATTGGGTAATTTTGGGTATTTTTGTGCCTGCGCATAATTTTGGGATGCCAAAAACTTGGTAACCTAAACGTTTTTCATTTATTACCCAAACACGCCTAAAACACAGTTTCACATATACTTACCACGCCTATTTAAAGCCTATACCCACAAACAAACACAGTAAAACTATTTTGTCAAGGATTTAGCAAAAGAATGTCTCAATTTGTCCTTCTTGAGGAACTCGCTGCTGCTGCTAACTGCCTAACTCAACCGAGTTACCATACCAGATGACGGTGTTTTTTGCTAGGGAGACAGAGCGTGATATCAAGTATGCCAAAGAGCTTTTTGTCGCATATCAAGAGTTGCTTGATATTGTCGTTCAAAGGAACAAGATGATCTCTGAAATGGAACTGGTGCGTCCCTCGATGCAGATGTTCAAATGCTTGGAGTTCTTGAAGAAGCTTCAAAAGTCTGATGTTGTGGAGCTTTTGGATTTGAAGAAGAAGATGGCAGAAGCGAGGCTGAAGCTCTTCAACAAGCACGCATTTGTCAAGGGACTTTAGAGTTTCTTTCATGGTCATCTTTGTTTTGATTGTTCCTTTTATGTTTCCATCCTTTTTATGAATGTTATCTTTGAACTTTAATGATATATTATGATTTTGTTATGTTTCTGTCATCTATGTTTTGTTGTGTTGATTTATTATGTTTTGCTTGTCAATCATTGGGTATTTTTGCAAAAGTCAATCATAATGTTAGCTGCAAAAGTCAAAATTGATTGTCAAATTGGGTAATTTTGGGTATTTTTATGCCTGCACATTATTTTTGTGCCTTCTTTTTAGATTCATTTTGCGCAATTCTGGGTATTTTGGTGCATGTATAATCATGTGCAAAAGTCAAACATGATTATCAAAATGGGCAAGTCTGGGTCCTATGTAAATATAACTACTACGAATTACCATTCATTTACCATTTACAACCATACCATTTACCATTCATCAAAAGATCGGGGTACATACACCACTAAAACTAACACGTCAACAAACAAACTACACTAATTGCCATAAAATGGCCAGACACCTTCCTCAAAACAAACATCCTCCAACAACGACGACACAAACCCATTCTCATCACCGGCATCATCCACATGTAGAGGCGGCGGCAGGCCCTGGGTAGGCGGCAGCAGGCTCTGGGGAGGCGGCATCACACTCTGGTAGTCCTGGTACTCCGGCTGATCAAACGTGGTAACATAAGCCGAGGTGATGGTGGGGTTCATGGGGTTTTTCCTTTTTCTGTTTTTCCGGCTTCCACCTCCAACAGGGATGTCCCGGAGCACGCCGCCATGGGTCCAGTGTCTGCGGCAGCTACGGCAAAAGTGACGCGGCTGCGATGTGTTGTAGTTGTTGTGGTAGCAGAACTTTGTGTCTTCTGAATGACAACGTGGACATGGGCGTTGTTGTGGGGGATGTGTCAGAGTTGTTGTGGTCACAAACGTTGAAGTTTGTTGGTGTGTGTTGGTGGTGGTCGTTGTCGTTATGGTGGTGGTTATCATGGTTGTGTTTTCTGACATTTGCGGTGATTGCATTCTGGTTGTGATTCTGTTATGGTCAACTCGAGTCGTGGTGGAGAAGATACGGGTTGTAGGGGGGTTTATGGGGGTAGATGTTTGATTTTACTTTGCAAATTTAGCCATTGAGGTCTAATCACATTGATACCAAGCACAGAGGTGATTATGGCGCCAAATTTAATAAGTATGAACAGTGAAATGACGATACTACCCTCGGTGACATGACACTTAACGATGAAATTAACGGAAAAGGGCTCTCAGTGGCGATTTTGCGAAAATGTGGAACGTTGGTGTCTTTTTTGCGCTACTTTTTGTCTCGGTCCCGTTTTTGCAATTTCGTAGAACGTTAAAGACCGTTTTTGCAATTTACCCAATTGATTAAGAATTTACTCTGCATAATTAGTCAAGTTTATTGATTAAGAATTTACGATCGGCTTTGACTCAAGCTCACTTGATCCATTAATCAAATCAGCGATATATAATGCTGTATTCGGCATATCATATAGTATTATGATTACTATATATATAATGCGCTACCCGTGGAAAAAAGATTTGGGATCCGTCACTGATCATACCAGACAGTCTACAATCATAAAAGTCTTAAGACGCAAAGAAGATTACAACTACTTTAAGAACATGTTAACTGTTTATACATGCACTGTCAATATGAACCAATGTTATTGTTCATCCATGACCAAGAAAAGAGAAAAATAAAAAATAAAATAACTAAAGCAAACGAACTAGCCTCACAATCTCATCCTTAATTTACCCCCTCTTTATAGTCATTTTTTACACTGAGCGTATGGCTCAAAACCAGCCACAGCCGCAGGTCCAGAAGGTCCAGCACTTGATGGGTCCTTCATAAAACCACCAATGCTTGCAGGACCAAAGAAGCCGTTATGATGATGCCCAATGTGAAAAGCAGGCACAAAAGGACTCATACCAAAGTGACCCTGATCAGCAGCTCTCTTCACAAGTGGCTCACGGCCTCACCCCTTATGGACCCATGTTCTCCGCCATCAAACTCCCTATAGTGGTGCAAATACACAGTCAGAGGCTCGATATAATCATCAAACCCTAGTTTGCTCATAGCCCAAAGCATATCTTCAGCAGTGATGGTCTTCCTTTGTTCACGCTGGCAGCGGTCATTGGCTTCACCTGTCACAAAGCTAATATACTCAGAAACACATTCCTGTATGGTTTCTTTTGCATCATCAGATATCTTAGCATGAGGAGGAAGGATCTTTCTCATGATTCGGATGACATTTGCTATTGGCATGAAGCGATCTTGTTCCCGAACTGTGCACTCATTGTCATCTGTAGGTGTGGTGCTGTTATTGTTGGTCATTTCTGGTAACTTCATCTTCATATGGATTGTTGTGTCCCTGATCAATGATTTTAAGTAACTAGTGTCATGCATGGTTTAATATTTTATAGTAGTAATTTGTTTACACTTTTATTTTTACTTTTCATACACTGATGTATAGTGTCTACCTCATCTTCTTTATATTAAAGTTGGAGTTAACATACACATTATAACTAAACAGAAAAACAAAATTAGTGAAAAACATAAAGAGTCAAAGTGTGGAAAGATGACAGAATACTAGGAGAGAGATATCCTTGCATGCATGCCACTTGTTTTCAGTATTTGTCTTTCTAAGAGCATGAGCACACGTAGCGTGCTCCATCACGTTAACATACTTTAACTCGCGTTAATGGGCAAGTTACGGTTGCATGCTTCCGAGTTAACTCCGCGTTAACGTGGCACGTTAAGCCACTAACGCACGTTAACATGCTTGTTTTGTAAAAAAAAAAAAAAAAAGTTTCACTTTACCCCCTAAATGAAGGAGTGTTTTTGTAAATTGTTGTTGAGTTAAGGCTGAGTTATTGATGTGGGTGTTAAGTTAAAGTGTTGAGTTAAAGTGTAAAAGTTGTTGTGACGCTGACGTGGCACTGCGTTAACTTATAACTTGTGTTACGTATGGGCATGCTCTAACATCAAAAAATCGTGCTGACATAGTTACAAATATAGAGACATCTCATTGAAAATCATACTTAACAATCAAACTAAACAGATTAAACAGACCTCCTTGAACTTCATAGATGATGAACAACAGTTACTCATTCTCTACAAAAGCCTCAAATTTTAATCATTTAGAGAAACATATATATACTCCCACCGTCTCATAATTATAGTATATTGTTGACTTTTGAAATCTTCAGTTTTCAACTTTGAATTAAATATATTTATTTATATTATATATTACTTTGTGCAAAATATATGAATAGATTGAGTTTTAAATGTATTTTTCATTGGTATAATTTTTATCAAGTATTATATAACACAAATAAAAATATAAAAGGTCAAAGTTGCAAAATGAAAACTTAAAAAGTCAACAGTGAACTATAATTATAGAACGGATGGAGTATTTATCTATGCAAATCACCACCCCGCACCCATCATTTCCTTTATTAAGCATTTTGTTATTTCTATAATGACTTCTTACAAACTTGTTTATGATACATTGTTACTCACATACTGTTGATAACAAATTGTTAGCCTGAGCAGCCCTATGTTTTGAGCAAAGTTACTAGAAATTATATAAGTGTCGGAGGTGAACTCTTTCAAAGATAACTAAACACATTTTGCATGCATAGTTACTTAATGAAATTTGAGAACTAACTTAACACAAATGAATAAACAGATTTTGTTGTTGATAAAGAGTAATTAAGAAGTATTCTAAAAAAAATAATAAATAAATAAATAAAAAAAATAAAAAAGTAATTAAGAAGAAATTGAAGAGGCCAATGCCATTTAAGATACTTATAAAAGTAATAATAAAGTGAAATAACATTATAAAAACACATGTATAGCTAGAGAGTAGATTAAGAGGGGAGGGAGTAATAACGCCTGAGTGGCGTTATAGCCTATGTGGCACCTCCTTAACGCCGTTTCTGCGTTATCACCACTCCCCGATGGCTTGCGTTGCTTCCTACGTTACCATAGTAACGTGCGTTATAACAATTTACCCATGTTTCAAACCAACCCCTCCATGTTTCCAATGGCTAGTTTTAGGATTTCAAACATGGTTTGTGGGTTTGCTTGCGTTGAATGTGCGTTTCGATTTGTGAGGAAGAATACGGTTCTTGTATTTTGAAGAAAAAGAGATGTAAAAGATGATGAATAGTTATCTTTTTGTCCTGTTGCTGAGTTGGTTTACCAATGTTCTTGTTTTCCATCAACAGTTGTGCAGCATGTGGTATTTGACTATTTGCGTATTTGAGGCTAAGTATAGCTAAAGAGTCCGAAACAAACAAACGGCCTAAAAAATAAGCCCAATGTGAGGCCCAAGGTAAAGCATATAATACTTGATATTATATTGTCACCACTTGATATTATATTGGCACCGACGTCCAGTTTTAATATATATAGAGAATGTTTACTTTTTAAAATAAGTGTTTGAATGTTTAATAAATGAAATTGTTGAGGGTAGAATTCGTAAATTTGAAATTGTTGGTGTTATTGGGTGTTATGAGTTCCTGATGTTTTTTGTGTTAAAATGATGTGGTGCTAACGTGGCAGTGGTGTTGGTGTTATTTGATGTTACCACTCCTTGCCCTCTAAGTAGTAGTGTCACTAGCATGTAGGGTGAGCCTATGGCATCCATGAAAACCTCCTCCACGTTCCATTATGTTTGATTCCCACTCTACAAAATCCCTAAAACTGCTATCTTCTTGTTATGTTATATCTATATGCATGCATATACACATCGTAAAAATGCACTGTACGTGGCATACCAAAAAACAACAGGTTTCGTTATAATTTAAACTAAAACTGAGATTATGTTTGTGTTTAAGTAACTCAAATGGTTAAGAAACTGAGATTAAACTAAAACTGTGTTACCACTACAGCTTAATTACAATATGATGAAGCACGTACGTTGCGTTAATTAATAAATCAAACAACTAGCCTCATACGACGTCAAAAAAATAAAGATATGAAACTATATTCAAGCAAGACAACAATGCAACGAAATTCAGTAGTAACGAATATTTAAGCAAGACAATAATAAGAAACCTGTTTACACTAATATATAAAAGCGCAAGAGATCGAGAGGAACTTACAGTTGCTTGATGAGTGAAGAATGGAGCGAGTCGACGAGAAGTGATCAGAAATTAAAGCTTGATGAACACTTAAGATCGGTGGATGTTAAAAATGGTATCAGAAGAGGGTATAATGGTCACTAAACCATATTCTAATTTCCTCGAATTTTCCGAAATTGCATGGCATGCATTACTACTCACCTGAAGTTACTCAGAAATTTTTATCGTCTAGCGCATTTATGGTTATTCGTGAATACCAAGCTGTCCTTTTATTTGTTCAATTCTTTGAAACTACTTCATCCGTCTCATAATAATAGTCTATATTTCCTTTTTGAGATGTCTCAAAATAATTGTCCACTTTTCATTTTAAGTAAAAACTAGAGAATCTAGTGGGGTAATATTCTATTTGAGTGATTGCAAATAAAAGTGGCCCCACTTTTATTAAACTTTGTGTTTTTTTATCTTCTGACAATAATTTTAAGACGGAGGGAGTATAAGGCAACATCGAAATCAATAGTTCGTGATTTGTGATTTGTGATTTTCAAACTTGCCGCTAAAAATTATTCATCTAGTTAGAATTGAAGTGTAATGACGCTGACCAATATCTACACGACTACAACACCATAGACAATAGGAGAAACAAATGAATTGGTTTAACAAAAAGATTCTCATAAGATAAACAAACTCTTTGTGTTGAAAGAAGTACGTACAATACTTTGTGGCTAGCCTGAACGTCTAGTCTTTCTATGCCATCAACTTGACTGTTCGTTTTTATTAAAAATAAAAATAAAAAATAATAATAATAAATAAATAAAAATTATAAAGCCATGTTTTGTATACAAAAAACAGGTGTCTATGCTTATTAAAAAATGATTTTTTTAATCACATAGAGCAAGATTTTCAACCAATAAACAAGGCTCTATCACGCATCCTAAAACCGTTTTTAAAACCGGACTCTATATAGCAATTGCTATTTTTGTAGTAGTGGAACTAGAATATGATGTCGTGTGTACATCAAATATATAAATAGTGTCGGCATTCATAGCGAGTTGTAAATTGTAATGACCCGTGAAAGAATCAGGGTGGGTCCTCGGAGATTTTGGACACCTATGGATTTTTGTGTCGCAATGTTAATTTTGTTGAGAAACACTGATTTTTTTAAACGCACCTGCTCTTTAAAATTATGTTTCTAGTCTTTTTTTAGTCAAGTCAAAATGCATCCAATCACTTTGTGTCATGGTTTCTAATGATAGATAACGCAATTTAAGTATTCTTTTGTTACATACGGAGAACTCGTTGGTAATATATATGCACAATAAAACAGGTTTTATAGTATATTAAAGGTTTTGAAAAGAATATAAACTATACCTTATTCCAACCACTTGCCAAAGAAGGCTAATATAGCGAAAATTCCGACATGAACGCTTGTCCCTGCAAACTACTACTTAGAGAGCAAGGTGCACTTGATTAAACCACCACATGATGTGTTTGTTAACAAAAAGCTCAAGTCCCCTAATTTGATTCACATTACTTCCTTTTATATAGTTGTTTAAATTTACAATTTTCTCATAATATAATGAAATCTTACAGACAACATGCCTCAAAGAAAATATTTTCTCATAAAGAATTGACCCTTCATGATCCACCTTACAACCTAATTTATACGGTAAAGTTAAATATAAAATGCTAATTCTTCTCATAGAACACTATTTGTTAGGACAAAAGGAGTAGTAAAAATGGTTTGGCAAAATGAAAAAAGAAAAGTGCATCGGGCCGTCCCATGAATTTATAAAATTTTTGAAGGCCCTTGAAGAAATCAAATAATAAGGTCTTTTGAGCAGAAATATTATATATAAAGTGTCACCGTTTATAAGATATAATGCAATTAGTTATCTAAATGTTCTAATATATTACTCATTTAAGATATTTTCTCATCTAAATACATTTTTCTTCATCAAAAATATGTGTAAACATGCATATATCAACGGGACAAATTTTGAAGCCCCTAAAAATTTTGAGGCCTTGAGCGGTCGCACACCTTGCACACCCTCAAAAACGGCCCTGACG
>JARVZY010003702.1:0-29002 GCA_030686995.1 Artemisia argyi | reverse complement strand
AGAAGTAGAAGATTTTGATGTATTGCTATTTGTTAATACTTGTTTCTATTTGACATTTGTATGGTTTGCTACTTGTCCGACTTATTCGGAAATACTTGTGTTAGCTCTTGTTTATCTCTTGAATAATTTTTAGTCTTTGAATAATTATTATGATATGCTATGCTTCTTTTCAAATATGGATTATAATATGTTAATTTGCATGCAAAATTTGGTTATACATATATGTTTATATATCATCATTCCTAGTGTATATGCTTCTAATAGAGCTTGCTGGAAAAACAAACTAGAAAAATGGCCAAATTCTGCAAATTTTGGGTTTCTGATCGTCTGGGAAAACACCAGATGGGCGGCCCCCTTAATTCCCTAGGCGGTCCCCTTAATGATTAAGGGGGCCGGCATACAATTAAGGGGACCGGCCATCTGGAACTGGGTTTACTGTATTCTTTTGCATCTTGTGAATCCTTTCTCTAGTTTCAGCTACCATTTCCCATTTTGACCCAACTGATTTTAGAATCTCTTTCAAGCATTTCAAACATTTACCTAAATCACTCATTCCCATACTATAAATTCCCTCAATTATCACCATTCTTCATCTCATCATTCATCATATCATCATGACTGTGGAAAACTAGAAGGGGGGGTTGAATAGTTTTACGTAATTTTCGTTGTTATAAAACAAATTGTTTAAAAGTTTTCGTTGATTTATAAAATATAGATTCGATGGTATATGAAATCTAGTTATACACAATATGAACAACACTAAGTATATATACTATGAAGCAATAATTATGTAAGTAATGAAATAAGTAAAAGATGGAAAGATCAAACCGAGAGACAAGCGATTTATAGTGGTTCGGCTACAAGGCACCTTCCTTGCCCTACTCCACTCCCCGAGCACCTAACTCGAGAGTTTTCTTCACTATGTCAACAAACTCCCTTATGGCGGAGAAAACCGTACACACCAATATACACACCAATTTACACACCAATCTACACACCAATCTTCACACCAATCTACACACCAATCTTCTTCACACCTAGCTTTTACACACCAATCTTCTTCACACCTAGCTTTTACACACCAATCTTCTACACACCAATCTTCACAACTATCTTACTTCACTACTAATCAACTTCTACTATCTACACAACTTCTATATCTTCTAAACAAATATTCACAACTAATCACACTATGAAATAATAATCAATGATGATGCTCAAACAACTTAGATGTGGAGATCACAACTAGTTGTAATACTTCTTGTCTTGAGGGATAGAAATATTCTTCTCTTGCACTTGAATGGATTATGTATGAATCACTTTGAAACAAAGATTTAAGAATGTATGATCAAAGGATTTATAGATTGGAAATGGAGATCTAGAACAGAAAGTTCTGAAGTGCAAAAGGTGGGGGAAAAATCCAGGTTTAAGGTGGTATTTATAGGCAAAAGTTTCTGACAGAGGAGCGTGGCCGGTCCCCTTAAATCATGGCCGGTCCTCTTAATTTTAAGGGGACCGCCCTTTATAATTAAGGGGGCCGCCCAGCTGAAACGGCCAGAAACTTTGTCTTTTAGTGGGGAAAGTTTATTTGGTGAAAAACTAACTGATTTTGGTTAAATATTTGAAATCATATATTTAGTATGATTAAAACATTTTTCCTTATTACCAAAAGTGTTTTTCAAAAATATATAATAAGATTATATAATTAAATAAACTTTGTATTAGTTAATTAAATACCCCTTTGATCATACATTGCACTAAACACTTTGTTTATTCATACCTTAAGTGATTTGGATGTAAAGAGAAATATTAATCACCAAATACTTGTTTATGTCATAAGTTTTAGTTCTTTGAGGTTATATTTTGTAATGATCAAAACATAGAGATATTGATAAAAACTTAATAATATTTTTTAGGCATTATTTATGTCAACAATCTCCCCCTTTTTGATTATTACAAAACCTTAAACTCAAAAGATTTAAAACTTGTTATTAGACAAGTATTATAGAGTTTACCATTTCTCTTCTCCCCCTTTTTGTAAAATCAAAAAGGTTAGGCCGAATAATCTTCGTGAAAGAAGTTTAAACGGGTAGAGAACTCCCCCTTGATGTATGCTCCCCCTCGTTTGAGAGCACAAAGGGAACGAGCAATTGGAATCTTGGCTACAAAAATATTTTGAAGAGAACAACACACATATATATGCAAAAACAACAATTATGCAAATAAAAATAGATTCATTCAAGCATGATAGAAATAATTAGCATAACAACATTCAATATGCTTGTAGCATATTGATTACAATAAAACAAAATAGAAGATATAGTCCTATATTGCCTAAGAGAGCACTTGGACTTGCTTGCAACCCATGGTTGATTTGTTTTATTTGCTTGAAGGAAAACAAAAGCATGGAGCTTAGATGTTTGATTGAGGTGGATATGGGGTGTTGTATGGAGCGGAAGAAGTGGATCTCACGATGTTGTATCGTGTTAAGGGTGGTATTGGATGATTACGAGTGAGAAGATATTCAATCCAAGAAATATCTTCACTCAAGTAGAGGATTTGTTTTTGAAGGAATATGCAACAAGGGCAAAAGTGAGTGTGATTTGTAACTTGATCCAAGTTAAGAGAGTGGGGAAGGCAATTTGCATAGGGCGATGATGGAGGTAGCCCTTTGTTGCGTTGTGCAAAATGCATAGCAAGGAGATCACTAAGATCATGGATTTGGTTTATTTCATCACGGAACTTTTGTTTTTCCGTGGCAATGTGGAGGGGATCATAGGTTTGGTATGGATGAGTTGGGTTTGAGTAGTTGGAATTGTAGTTTGATGGTTCATCAAACTTGCATGGATCATTATAAGTTGTTGGAGGTTGAGAGGTGTAGTTTGGCTTGAAGGAAGATGTTTGGCCAATGTTGTATGGTTTGTAAAGTGGATCAAATGAATGCCTTTGTTGGTTTGATGCAAAGTTTGGGAAATAAGAGGTTGGTGGGGAGGAATGATTTTCAACTTTATTTGTGATGATGGATTTATTTCGAGGACTTTTTCGTCGCCAAACGGGTTTTTCCGTCATCCTTGCTAGCCTTGAGGCTTTTGATTTTGGTTTGTTTGGAGAGTTCATGATGGGATGAATGGAGAGCTTTGAGGATTGGGGATATTTATAGTGTAAGATTTGTGTGTTTAAGGATGGATAAAGTTTGTTTGGAGGATTAGGACAAGATGTGTTGGTGAAAAATGGGAAATGTAGGTTGAAATGGGCTAAAAAGCAGAAAAGATTCTGTAAACCCGACCATCAGATGGCTGGTCCCCTTAATTAGGGGGCGGTCCCCTTAAAATTAAGGGGGCCGCCTTACATAATTAAGGGGGCCGCCCATCTGGTGATTTCCAGATTGCCAGAATTGGGTTTTTGGCAGAAAATTTGCAGAAAAGTTGTGTTTTTGGACTTGGATTCAAGCAAGTTCAATTCCTTTAGGCAATATAGCATCTAATCTAACATTAGATATCATGCAAAAACACATAGGCACAAGAGCAAATAATCAACACATAATAAGCAATAGGAGGTAAGTAAATGCAAGCACACTTAAGCTTCCTAAGGCACCTATCTTGAATTAAAGGCAAGGGCAATTAGTGAGTGAAAGACTAATGATGGATCAAGATGACACCATTACTAGTGAATTTGTCCTAGTGAGTGTCTATATGCAACAAATGTGGAGTTGTGATTGTTTCGACACCTAGAAGCAAAAAGAAATAACGATCCTAAGAAACAATCCAAATGATCTCCTTGATTCAATTTTTGCTCGATCATGAATGTGAAAGACATATATCAGATTATATACCTTGACAATTTATGTGAGAGTTTATGCATGATTTTGAAATACAATGTTTTTAGAATTAGTCAACAATGCAATGAAAATGATTTTCATGTGATTCCTAGATTGTGAGAATAAAGATTAGAGAGAATTGATTGAGTTTTTTTAAAAAAATTTATGCAAAGAAAATAAATTTTCTCAATCTTAAGTTTTGAGCGAAATAGATTCCTAGACTCAGAGAAGATGGAATGAAAGAAAAATAAATTTTCATGCAAGTATAACTTAGAATTAATTCAATGTAATTTAGTCAACTTGTTCCATCATTCCTAATCCTAAACGCAAGTGGTTGAATAATTCACGCTTAAGGGGTTTTGTGAATATATCCGCAATATTGTCTTCCGATGCAACCTTTTCTATAGATATATTTCCTTTTTGTACATTATCCCTAAGAAAATGGTGACGTATTTCTATGTGTTTAGTCCTAGAGTGTTGTACCGGATTTTTGCTTAAATCTATCGCACCTTTGTTATCGCACATGATGGGGACATTTTCTAACCTAATGCCATAGTCTACGAGAGCTTGTTTCATCCATAGTGCTTGTTGACATGCCTTTCCGGCGCTTACATATTCGGCTTCGGTGGTAGAGATAGCAAGAGCGGTTTGCTTTTTCGAAAACCAAGATGTTAGACAACATCCCATAAACGTGCAAATACCGCTAGTACTTTTTCTATCTACGTAGTCTCCCGCATGATCCGAATCCGCATAGACAATGGTTTCTGTGCCGGATTCCTTAGGATACCATAATCCTAAGTGTATAGTGCCTTTAACGTATCGGAAGATACGCTTAACCGCTTCTAGGTGAGAGGTTTTGGGATCCTCTTGAAAACGGGCACAAAGGCAGACACTAAACATGATATCAGGTCTACTTGCCGTCAAGTATAGTAAACTCCCTATCATTCCTCTATACTTGGTGTTATCTACGGACTCACCTTCATCGTCCTTTGTGAGCTTTACCTCCGTAGACATGGGTGTTTTCATGGGTTTTGAGTCTTCTAGGCCAAATTTCTTAAGCATTTCCTTAATGTACTTAGATTGGTTAAAGAATATTCCATCATCTAGTTGTTTTATTTGTAATCCTAGGAAGAAGTTGAGTTCACCCATCATACTCATCTCAAACTCATCATGCATGATTTTGGCAAACTCATCACACATGTCTTGACAAGTCGATCCAAATATAATGTCATCAACATATATTTGAACAATGATGAGATTTGGGTCTTTCCTTTTAGTGAAAAGAGTGTTATCTACCATTCCCATGGAATAATCATGTTTAATAAGAAAAGCTTTTAATCGATCATACCAAGCTTTGGGAGCTTGTTTGAGTCCATACAAAGCTTTCTTCAACTTATAAACATGATCAGGTTTTGCGAAGTCAATGAATCCTGGAGGTTGTGCCACATATACCTCCTCATTGATAAAACCGTTAAGGAATGCACTTTTCACATCCATTTGAAATAACTTAAAATCTAGGGCGCAAGCATAGGCAAGTAATATCCTAATTGATTCTAGTCTAGCTACGGGGGCATAAGTTTCATCATAATCAATTCCTTCTTGTTGATTATAACCTTGGGCAACTAACCTAGCTTTATTCCTAGTAACTATTCCATTCTCGTCTAACTTATTTCTATATACCCATTTGGTTCCTATGATGGTCATATCCTTTGGATTTGGGACTAGTTCCCAAACATCATTTGCCTTAAATTGATTTAATTCTTCTTGCATAGCTATAATCCAACTTTCATCCTTTAAAGCCTCACTAATATTCTTAGGTTCTATTGCTGAGAGGAAACAAAAGAAGTTGTTTTTATCTTGGGCTTGTGACCTAAGGGTTCTTTGGTTAAGATGTCCTATTATATTATCTAATGGATGTGATCTAGATTCTTTAATATTAATAGTTTCGTTATTTTCTACGTGGATGTCTTCATTATCATTTCCTATGGGTTTTGTTTTACTAACCTCAATGGCTTCATCTTCGACTAAATTATCATCTTCTAAAGGTAGCGTTTTAGGAGGTGGTGGTGTTTCATCAAATGTTACATTTAGTGATTCCTCTACCTTCATGGAGTGTTTGTTAAGTATTATATATGCTTTACTATTTTGTGAGTATCCTAAAAATATTCCTTCATATGATTTTGGATCAAACTTAGTGAGGTAGTCCTTAGTGTTTAAAATATAGCATTTACTTCCAAATACCCTAAAGTAGCTTAAGTTTGGTTTTCTATTTCTTAATAACTCATAAGGAGTTTTTTCTAGAATTCTTCTAATTGATACCCTATTTAAAATATAAGTCGATGTATCTACGGCGTGACACCAAAATTTTTGTGGAATGGATTGTTCATTTAACATAGTTCTACTCATTTCTTGTAGTGACCTATTTTTTCTTTCTACTACCCCATTTGATTGAGGAGTACGAGGAGCGGAGAAATTGTGAGATATTCCAATTAACTCACAATATTTTCCGAATTGTATTTCGTTATCAAATTCCCTACCATGGTCCGTCCTAATGGCAACTATTGAGCATCCTAATTTATTTTGAATCATTTTACTAAATATTTCGAATTTTTCAAAGGCTTGGGTTTTGTCACTTAAAAACCTAGTCCACGTGTATCGTGAGTAGTCATCTACTATTACTAAGGTATATTTGTTTCCTCCATAGCTCCGCACAGCGGATGGACCAAAAAGATCCATATGTAATAATTCTAGGCACCTAGTAGTGGATACTATATTCTTAGCTTTGTGACTAGCATGAGCTTGTTTTCCAATTTTGCATGCATCACAAAAATGCTTGTCAAATTTTAGATTAGGCAAGTTTCTAACTAATTCCTTAGAGGCCAAAGATTGTATTTGTTGCATGTTAGCATGTCCTAATCTCCTATGCCACAATGTAGAGTTTTCATCTAGGGTCGTTAGGCATATCCTATCTTCAGGTTTGTTTCCTAGTTTCATAACATATACTCCTCCTTTCCTAATACCTCTACCTATAATTTTTCCATTCTTAACTATTTCGCTATCTTTTTCGGAAAAGATAACTCTACATTTATTATCGCATATTTGTCCTACACTAAGTAAGTTATATGTTAAATTATTTACATGTTCAACATTTTCAATAGTAAGTGAGTCTTGAGAAATCGTACCTTTGCCAATAATTTTTCCACGCAAGTCACTACCGAAAATAACGTTACCTCCATTGTATGCCTTGTATGTAGAGAATAGCTTGCGATTCCCTGTCATGTGCCTCGAACATCCACTATCCTTGATCCATTCGTTAGGCTCCAAGTCAATTCCAAGGCATATTTCGTCGGTTGCATTTGCCACAAAACACTTTTCTTCTTTTGGTTTTTCCACTTCTTCTTTATCACTATCACTCCATGTTCCACTAACAAATGCGCTTTGATTTTCATAACCCGGCGGCTTTAGACATTCACCAACGAGATGATTTGGACTTCCACATCTAAAGCATTTTCTTTTCACGTAATTGTCACTTCTATTTCTTTTGAACGATTTTCTATCGTCATGTGATGATCTAGCGAATCTTCCTCGTCTCTTGAAGAATTTCTTGAATTCTCTTACGGCCATTGCATATTCTTCGTCTTCACTTTTGTCACTTGAATCATCATCATCACTAGGTTCCTTTTTGGCTTTTAGAGCAATGGATTTGATTTGTTCTTTCTTGACTTTGACCGTTTCCGAATCTCTTCTTATGATTTCTTCATGAACCTTCAAGTTGCCAATTAGTTCATCTAGTGATAACGTCATCAAGTTCTTTGATTCTTCAATTGCCGTGACCTTAGCTCGCCATTTTGGATGCAATGCCCTAAGAAATTTCCTAACACAATTTTTACTAGAAAATGTCTCATCAAGTGCTTTTAAACTTGTGATGATAGTGTTAAACTTAGCAAAAGCATTATCAATTGATTCCTCTTCCGGAATCGTAAATTGTTCATATTATTGTACAAGAAGATCTATTTTATTATCTTTGACTTGGCTATTACCTTGGTGAGTGATTAGTAAAGAATCCCAAATTTCTTTTGCGGTTTTACACATAAAAATTCTTTCATATTCTTTGCGTGGTAACGCATTATAAATAACCATTTTAGCCTCATTATTTTTTGCTAGTTTCTTTTTCAAATCATCATTTTGTTTTTCAAAAGCTACAATTTCATCCATTTTAGTTTCAACATTATATTGAATAGGGGGAAAATCACCAAAGGTAATAATATGCCAAAGATCAAGATCTTTTGATTTCACATACGTTTCGAATCTATTTTTCCAATATAAAAATCCATCACTTTCAAATAGTGGTGGTCTTTGCATAGATTGCCCTTCTAAATATTTTAAAGATTCCATAGATCGTTACAAGTTTTAAAATACAATATATTTTAAAATTCTTGCTAGACGTGGCTCTTGATACCAATTGTGGAAAACTAGAAGGGGGGGTTGAATAGTTTTACGTAATTTTCGTTGTTATAAAACAAATTGTTTAAAAGTTTTCGTTGATTTATAAAATATAGATTCGATGGTATATGAAATCTAGTTATACACAATATGAACAACACTAAGTATATATACTATGAAGCAATAATTATGTAAGTAATGAAATAAGTAAAAGATGGAAAGATCAAACCGAGAGACAAGCGATTTATAGTGGTTCGGCTACAAGGCACCTTCCTTGCCCTACTCCACTCCCCGAGCACCTAACTCGAGAGTTTTCTTCACTATGTCAACAAACTCCCTTATGGCGGAGAAAACCGTACACACCAATATACACACCAATTTACACACCAATCTACACACCAATCTACACACCAATCTTCACACCAATCTACACACCAATCTTCTTCACACCTAGCTTTTACACACCAATCTTCTTCACACCTAGCTTTTACACACCAATCTTCTACACACCTTCTTCTACACACCAATCTTCACAACTATCTTACTTCACTACTAATCAACTTCTACTATCTACACAACTTCTATATCTTCTAAACAAATATTCACAACTAATCACACTATGAAATAATAATCAATGATGATGCTCAAACAACTTAGATGTGGAGATCACAACTAGTTGTAATACTTCTTGTCTTGAGGGATAGAAATATTCTTCTCTTGCACTTGAATGGATTATGTATGAATCACTTTGAAACAAAGATTTAAGAATGTATGATCAAAGGATTTATAGATTGGAAATGGAGATCTAGAACAGAAAGTTCTGAAGTGCAAAAGGTGGGGGAAAAATCCAGGTTTAAGGTGGTATTTATAGGCAAAAGTTTCTGACAGAGGAGCGTGGCCGGTCCCCTTAAATCATGGTCGGTCCCCTTAATTTTAAGAGGACCGCCCTTTATAATTAAGGGGGCCGCCCAGCTGAAACGGCCAGAAACTTTGTCTTTTAGTGGGGAAAGTTTATTTGGTGAAAAACTAACTGATTTTGGTTAAATATTTGAAATCATATATTTAGTATGATTAAAACATTTTTCCTTATTACCAAAAGTGTTTTTCAAAAATATATAATAAGATTATATAATTAAATAAACTTTGTATTAGTTAATTAAATACCCCTTTGATCATACATTGCACTAAACACTTTGTTTATTCATACCTTAAGTGATTTGGATGTAAAGAGAAATATTAATCACCAAATACTTGTTTATGTCATAAGTTTTAGTTCTTTGAGGTTATATTTTGTAATGATCAAAACATAGAGATATTGATAAAAACTTAATAATGTTGTTTAGGCATTATTTATGTCAACAATGACTTCTCCAAGCACCTCAAACTCCAAAACCTCCAAGAAACAAAAACTTGTGGTCATCCCTCCAAAACAACTCTTCATTGACTTAACAAATGAAGACAACATAACCCCATCACCTCCACAAAAATGCTCCTCTCCAAGTGCACCTAATGCACCATCCAAAACACCTTCCACTCATGGAACTTCCTCATCTTCCTTACCCTCAACCTCATCAATCAATGACTACATCAATTCACACTTGTCACCACAAGTATCATCACCACTTCCCACACAAGAACCCATGTCTACTCATCTTACCATCTCACTTTCACCAACAACACCACTTGATGCTCATCTCTCATCACCACCATTCTTTGCCAATCCCGTACCTTGGAGGCTACTTGAATCCCATGGGGATACTTGTCTTTGTTGCATCCATAACCGCACGGTCATCTTTGGCCTTAGAGATGAAATTCAATATATGTTTTCATATATTGAACATTTGCTTACCCACCACCACCACCACCAACTCCACCATCCTCTCCAATAATCCCTCCACCACAATTCTCACCCATTACTCCACCATCACCATCATGCTCTCCAAATTAAGCATATGATATGCTTAATAAATAAAGCCTTTACCATCCCTTTTGCTTGCAAGCTCTATGAAGTCCATGTACCCTTTGCATGATGATGTATTTCTATTGTTGTTAGCTTATGTAATTGCTAATATCTTGGACTCTTCATTATTTGTACTTGTATTGTTGTGTCTTGACACAACCATTGCTCTAATATGAATGCTTCTTTCTTTCCTTATTACATTATATTTGTGTGCATGTCTATACTTGTGCTTCTAATATTTTTGTTTTGCAAGCATTCCATAGCTCGTTCTCTTGGTGCCCCCAAACGAGGGGGAGTACACATCAAGGGGGAGTTTCTATCCGTCAAAATTTTCACGAATGAAAACTTGTCGGCATAACCTTTTTGATGTTACAAAAAGGGGGAGAAGTACATATAAACTCACTAAAATACTTGTTTAAAAACTAATTTTTGAGTTAATGAGTTTAAGTTTTGTAATCATCAAAAAGGGGGAGATTGTTGATATAAATAATGTTTGTGAATGTTATTAATATTTCTCAATAAACCTATGTTTTGATAATCACAAAACTTAAATCAAATTAAGTCAAGAATAAGACATAAACAAGTATTTGGTGACAAATATTTACCTCTACATCTTATATCACTCAAGGTATGCATAAACTTAGTAACTTATGCATTACATGATCAAAGGAAATTTTATATTAATACATAACATTATATAAAATGATTTTAACATTTTATATATATTTGTAAATCATTTTTGGTAAAGCTTTATTAAACCACAAAAATATGATTTCAAATTTCCAACCAAAAAGGGCAAATTTTATCCAGAAAAACTTTTCAAACGTTCAGGAGGGCGGCCCCCTTAATCATTAAGGGGACCGGCCTATAATTAAGGGGACCGGCACGCTCCCGAACAGTATTTTCTGGCCCTATAAATATTGGATCATTCCACATATTTTTCTTACCTTTTTGCACAATAAACTTTCTGATCCAATCTTCTTCTCTAGATCTAAAATCCTTTGATCATATATTTCATAAGTCTTTGTTTCCAAGTGATCCAAAGCTTCATCCATTCAAGTGCAAGAAGAAGAACACTTCTCTACATCCATCTTATTGTAGTGGTGTTGTGTATAGCTAGTTTCATATAGTACTAGTGATAGTTATTTGTTAAGGTGTTGTGTATATTTGTTGATTGTAGAATCTTGGTGTGTTGTAAACTAGTTTAGTAGTTGTGACTTAGTTGTGCATAGAAGAAGGTGTGAAGATTGACAAGGTGTGAAGACGGTGTGAAGTCTTGAAGAAGGTGTGAAGGTGTGATTAAGGTGTGAAGATCACGTGGTGTGATATTTGGTGTGAGATTGGTTCTAGCTACGATTAGAACTCGACATTTAGCTTAGTGTCGTTAACTTGTGTAAGCCAAGGTGTGTAAGGTTTCTCCACCATAAGGAGTTTGTTGACATAGTGAAGAAAACTCTCGAGTGTGGTACTCGGGGAGTGGAGTAGGGTAAGGAAGGTGTCCTTGTAGCCGAACCACTATAAATTCACGTGTTGTAGTTTGATCTTTCTAACTCTATCTTTTCTTCATTATATTTCAATACTTTCAATATTAGTTTAGACTTGCTTATATTGGTTGTTGCTTGAATTCACTTAAGATCGAATCGAAAGTTTTTATAACCAACAAAATATTTTTGAAATAAATTTAAAAAGGACATAAAACTATTCAACCCCCCCTTCTAGTTTTCCACAATCTTTTCCACATTTTTCATAGGTTTTTATAAGTAATAACAGATTCATCATATATAATGTTTAGATATAACTTTTTTAGGTAAATGTTTAAAACATTAATATAATATAAGGTTCATCAGATTATCATTTTTGTGTACCTTCAGTTGTTCTTCTTTTCTTCTTTATCGGATTTTTTATCGGCATGCTATCTTCATCTTCTTCAGTTGTCTCTTCCTCTATTTCTTCTCCATAATGATCTGAATATAATAAAATCATTCCGATCACATTTTAATAACTGATGATTCCAAAATACATCTGATGAACATTTAATAAAATAATACCTTTAATCATCTGTAAACCCTGCTTTTCAGGAGTCCCCCGTTTTTCCCTAACAAGCGGTCTTGTCCATTTTATTTTTGTTGAGGGTTGATCATCATCATTTTTTGGTTCTTCTCTGTCATCAACATTCTCTGCATCATCTTCATCATCATTTTGTGCTCCAGCATTCTCTTCTTCACCGTCATCATCTGTCTCTTCTTCACCGTTATTATCATTCTCTTCTTCACCGTCATCATCATCATCATCATCATCATCATTATTCTCTACTCCAGTATTCTCTTCATCATCATTATTCTCTTCATCATTAGTTTCTTCTTCTTGGTCTTCCGTTTTGGCAGCTTTTGGAACTCTTTCTTTTCTAATTTTGCTAAACATCATCGTTTCCAATTCTTCCAACAATTCTGTTTTCCAGTATCTAAATGCTAGAATTTTTGGTTTCTTCAGAAGTGAGTTTGCAAATATCACCTGCAATTTAAAGTTAATGTTAGATTAAAAAAAATGTAACTGATGAACCAAAAACACATGACAAAATATAATATGCATAAACAATAAAGTAGATAGTAATTACCTCCAATAGCAAGATTGGGCCATAGAAGTACTTTCCCGGTTTTCAACTTAACCTTTCGGACTTCATATAATGCAGCACATATTCGCACCAATCCATTTGTTTCACATTATCAAAATCGGTAAGAGATGGGATGACTCCTATATTCAGAGTACCCATTGACACCACATAGGACAAAATTGTACAAAACAATGCTATGATGTTCATCTTAAATAGATTTCCACTATCATGTTTCTTAATTTGTTTCTTAATTACAGGCATCAAATGTTTCGTAACATACAATCTAGAACCACTAGCATTGAATTTTTTTTCCATTGTATGTAACTTTCATTTGATCTTTCCTTCATAACGTCATGTACATCAACTGCAAACGGGCCCATTGGGAATCCGAAAGTGCGGTGAACTAGCTCAGGAGTTATAGTTATAGTTTCACCCAATACGGTTAGATTTCCTGATTTACCATCAAACCTCTCTAGTAACCAATGCCCTAAACGTCTTGGCATTACATTTAGTTCAAAGTCCAACAACGATCCAAAACCTAAACTTTTAATTGCCTCTTCTTGGTCCGTTGTTAAATCCTTAATAACCAGACATAATGGGCCAGGAAATTTTTTTATTTTAACCATTGGAAATTTCTTTTGGTTAGGTTGGAGATTCTGACGAAGGTTTAGTCGAGGTTTAAGGTCCTCAGAGAGAACAGGTTTAGAAGTTTTCGATGAACCTGAAGGTTTGGAAGGGTTTGATGAAAGTGAAGGTTTTGATGAAACTGCGGGTTTTTTATTTTTTTTAGAAACCGGTTCATCAGCTTTTGATGAACCCCTAGCTCTTTTATCCGTAAATGCATCTTCAACAAAGTCGTCATCACTTGGAGAACATGCTTTTAAAATCATAGGCTTCTTTCCTATCCAATAAAAAAAACAGCAACTGATAAGTATTCTCTTAATTCAAAATAAATATAAACTCTTTTTAACTCTAAAAACTTAAAACAATGTTGTATTTATTTCATCTTATATAGTCGGCTTGTGGCTTATAAATAGAGTATTTTCAAAGTAAGCCATAATGCCAACTATATAAGCTGAAAACAGACACCAATGCTGAACCTCATGAAACAAGGATAGATTGATGAACCTTATTATAATCTATTCTAACAAGTTATTTTAATGAATCCGCAATCTCTAATTAAACCACAATAACTAGCAATTACTGATGAACGTCATTTTAATCCATTCTAACAAGTTATTCTAATGAATCTGCAACCTATAATTAAACCATCATAACAAGCAATCACTGATGAACCTCATTTTAATCCGTTCTAACAAGTTATTCTAACGAATCCACAATCTCTAATTAAACCACAATAACTAGCAATCACTGGTGAACCTTATTCTAACCGTTTTAACAAGTTATTCTAACGAATCTGTAACCTCAAATTAAACCACCATAACAAACATTCACTGATGAACCTCATTCTAATCCATTCTAACAAGTTATTCTAACGAATACGCAACCTCGAATTAAACCACGATAACAAACAACCACTGATGAACCTTATACTAATCTATTCCAACAAACAACCACTGATGAACCTTATACTAATCTATTCTAACAAGTTACTCTAACGAATCCGCAACCTCGAATTAAATCACGATATCAAACAACCACTGATAAACCTTATTCTAATCTATTCTAACAAGTTATTCTAACGAATCCGCAACCTCGAATTAAACCAAGATAACAAACAACCACTGATGAACCTCATTCTAATCTCCTCTAACAAGTTATTCTAACGAATCCACAACCTCGAATTAAACCACGATAAAAACAACCACTGATGAACCTTATTCTAATCTCTTCTAACAAGTTATTCTAACGAATTCACAACGTCGAATTAAACCATGATAACAAACAACCAATGATGAACCTTATTCTAATCTACTCTAACAAGTAACTACTGAATCTCTAAATAAACCACTAATGAATCAAATGTACATTTAAAAGATGGTCTATCTTGGAATCGTTTTGATCTCCTTTCTCCCAAGGTTGGACTCTTACTCTTTCCAGATTCTAAAAAAAAAATTAAAAAAAAATTAAAATCATATTATTAAAGTAAAAATAAATAAACTAATAAAAAAAATCTAATTCTTATGCATTTTATTTTTTTTTAAAAATCCTAATTCTTATGCATGTACAAACTAAAATTAAAAAAATAATAATAAACTAAAATTAAGCCTAAAAATTAAATTAATCTAAAATTACCAGTTTAATTCATCTTTTTCAAGCGTAAATCAATGACAGATGATCGGAAGTTGAAACCCTAATATTTTCAACAATTTTTTATCGGAATTTGACGGTTGTGTGTGTGAATAGTGTGTGTGTTAAATCACTTTGAAGAAATGAATGTGACCGGTTGATGAGTTTTGAGAAGCGTTTTGTGGGAAGGAGACGGTTGTATGTGTGTCAAATTACTTTTGTATCCTTGTAAATGGTTGGTAGCATTTTTATTTTCTCTTTTAAATATGGACCGTTGATGAGTTTCTTGAATGATCGGATAGATGGAAACTCTTTTTAGCCTTTTTATTTTTACTACCTGTTTAAGAGATCGCTCCTCACAATAAATAACGTGTCATATTTTAAAAAGATTCTCTTAGTCGGTAATGAATATTTTGAGAAAAAAACTTTTTTTAACCATATTGTGAACCTATATGATCCATTCGGTCTATAATTTTCTCAAATTTTTAAACAAATAAAAAAGAGTGTTGGACAGTTATTTGAAAGGGATAAAGTGTAACGGCACAATCACTGAAAACAACTTTTTTGAGTTTAATATATGAATAAAATAAACCCAATAATTTTGTATGGAACAAAACCAACACTTAGAATAAGACTATATAAAACAGAACCAAATTTTGTACAGCGACAGCCGGCCTGTGGCATAGAAAATATCGAGCAGTCATCAGCTCCGAATAGCTACTTGAAAAACGAATCGTAAGGAGCAACATGAACGATGGAGCATCGCTGCATGAGAATTGGTTTTACGACAGTCCAGTCCATTCTGATGTAGAGGCAAAGCTGAGAAATTTCTTGGTTAAACTACGAAATGATGATAGAATCCTTGGAATCCAGGTTTATACGTTTTAAATGATTATCTCGTTAGTAATGGATTAGTCGGCCAAAAACTCAGATACTAATATACTATGGTTACCATTTTTTTTTTAATTGATTGGAGTCTACTTAAGTTCTAGATTTTGTGGTCGTATGTTCACAAATTCTCGTTATTATGTTTCTTAGGTATGTGCTTACAAAGATGGGGAAGTTATCATTGATACTGCAGCTGGGGTGTTAGGAAAAGAAGATCCTCGACCCGTTCAGCCTGATAGCTTATTTCAACTTTTCTCTGTAACTAAGGGCATTGCGGCAGGAATGGTACACTGGTTGGCAGATAAAGGGTATGTTTTGTGTTTTCATGGCGCCTTGGGATGACAACGTACATGTGTGGGTCAAGTACTCTCTGGCTATCATGTCAAAACTTGTTCTTGTCTAAAGAGGGTAATTCTGTACTGGTTGAGTTGGGTCGACCTGAAAAACTTTGCAATATTATTATGCAAGAATTTGTTGCTTATAAGACTTTAGTATGTTAACTGTGATGATCATAAAACATAGCAATACTTAGTATAGTTAGTTTGTAGAATAAAAGGATTCAAGAGGTTTTATGTATTTCCAATATGTATTTTTATGGAAGGCTTTAATAATATGTATTTTCGTTGTAGGAAACTGAAGCTTGATGAAAACGTTGCAAACTTTTGGCCTGAGTTTGGTACAAATGGAAAAGAGCAAATAAAGGTACTTCTAATCTTAGTTCTTATATTTCTCGTCTTCTTATGAGGGGATGTTTAGATTTTCATTTTGAAACTATTTATCGGCTTATCTCACATCATTTAGTTCTTAATGTCTAGATCATAGACTGCCATATTGTGCTTCTGATTATACTTGAAGGGTGTTTTGAAATGAATTTTGAAACTATCTCATTGTTCCTCCTCTTCTGCAGGTTCATCATATACTTAATCACACATCTGGTCTTCACAATGCTCTTGCCGACATTTTTGAGGAAGATCCTATGATAATCTCTGATTTTGACGAGTGTCTAAAACGCATTGCTATGGTTGCACCTGAGACAGAACCTGGCTGTGAACAGTTTTATCATTATCTATCATATGGTTGGCTATGTGGCGGGATCATTGAGGTACCATTACATACCCTCATTATTTTTAGTCTCTCTAGACGATTATTACCCTATAGGATTCAAACACAAGACCTCTATGCAAGCTTTAAGAAATGCAAATAGAGTCCTTATAAGCTCGAGCTCTAAGCATTATCTGTTTCGTCGGTAACAAGTACATTCTTAAATGTACAGCACGCATCGGGGAAGAAGTTTCAGGACGTTCTTGAGGAAGCTTTTGTTCGTCCACTTCAAATAGAGGGCGAGTTTTATATCGGGATTCCTCCTGGTATGAATATGATTCCCCAAAAGTTTCACTGTTCACACCTCACCAAGTAAAAAAAAAAAAAAAAAAAAAAAAAAAAAACTTATTTGGTATTTTGGACACTCGTTGCAGGTGTTGAATCTCGTCTAGCAACTGTTACAGTAGATACAAATGAACTTACTAAAGCAAGCCAAAATACTAACCCCAACAAGGTTCGCGGCTCTGCTACTATCCGATTGCCGTCTTCATTAACATCCAGCTTAGTTGATAGCTTCAGACCCTTAATCAATATACTCAATGTCCGCCGGGCCATAATACCTGCCTTCAACCTACACGCGTCAGCTCGTGCATTAAGTCGCTACTATGCTGCCCTCGTTGATGTGGATGCTAAAATCTTTACTAACACTAAAGACAAAATTCATGATGCATTTGTGGGAAGTGGAGAATGTAAGGATATGATCTTACAAAATGGTAAAATCGGGCTCGGGTTTGTAAGGCTTGAAGCAACTGATGGTGGTGTACTTGGGTTTGGTCACGCGGGATTTGGTGGATCTACGGGATATGCTGATATAAATAACAGGTTTGCGATTAGTGTTGCGCTAAATCTGGCAACTTCGGGGGCTTTGACAGGGGAGATAATACGCTTTATTTGCTCCGAACTTAATCTTCCTATACCTGAAGATTATGCAGAATCAAGGAA
This sequence comes from Artemisia argyi, assembly GCA_030686995.1. Taxonomy (NCBI): domain Eukaryota; kingdom Viridiplantae; phylum Streptophyta; class Magnoliopsida; order Asterales; family Asteraceae; genus Artemisia; species Artemisia argyi. Next base: position 10,990 of record JARVZY010003702.1, on the reverse strand, counting down.
CTTCACTCAGAATCCGAAGATCAATTAAAGGGTGTTAAGTTTGATCTAAAACAGATCAAATAATCAAATATGTATGTGGTAATCTTATGATATACTTGCAGCTTTGTAGCCAATTTGAGCAGAAACAGCTTAAACAACTGCTAATCTTTCTGTATTGCATCAAATTTCTTTAAGTATAAATCTATCTTTTTCTGTACCTGACCCGTGTTAATCAATATAAAAAAGGTTTGCCCGTTAGACTTGATCGGTGGTAAGAGCACCTTGTGTGCGCACCATCAACAATGTCCCCTTTTGGTTTCATCTACACACATACCCTTTCAATGCATTACTGTGGTTTAAACTTAAACCAGAAAACGTGTCATGTAATAGCTAGGAGGCGAGTGCGGTATACATTCAAATAAACTTGTTTCAGACTCGTTCCTTGTACTTTTAAATAAGAGATCACTTATTTGCAAGACTATTTGTTGTATACATTATCTGAATTCTATTAATGACTATAGACTTTTAAATGTACAGCATGCCTCCGGGAAGTTTCATGAAGTTATTAATTGATGATGCTTTCATTCGCCCACTAAACATTGAAGCTAGGTTTTACATCGTGATTTTTCAGGCATCGAATTAAGAATCTCATCTAGCAACTCTCACAGCGATACAATCAATTTCAGTAAGTTGGCCAAATTTGTTGAAACAATAAAAAAAACCTGTGGCATCATCAGAATGCCTTCATCAATCACATTTAGCATGCTTGAAAGCGTCATTCCATTAAAAAAAAAAAAAAAAAAAAAAAAAAAAAAAAAAAAAAAAAACAAAACTTTTTAATTTGTGTTTTTGTGTGTACCATGGGATTAACCGGTCACATGGTACACTTAAAAGCACTAATTTAAAAGTTTATTGATTTAATAGGGAAAAAAGTTCAGTACACCAAACTATAAAAGATATGAGCCATTTTTGGATAAATTTTTTGTTGATAAGGGTGGACAAAACTTGATGTAAAACTTAGATTTTTTTTTTTTTTTTTTTTTAGAAATGCAGTAAAACTTAAAATATTATCATACAGCATGCAGCGAAAGATTAAAACCCTACCAGCTTTTCCAATGAGCTAGCGATCCATATACGTTTACAAGACTAATCAAACAAACACAATAAACATTGCGTACCTTTTTGCTTGGAGTGGGAGATCAACACGGACGTATAAAGATCTAAAGTAAAGACTCCTCACAGTTGTGCACACTATCTCTCAAGCGATTGCAACAGTGTGCTAGCAGTTGATCTTCACAGCAACAAGAACACGATTCAATAGTGTAGAAGACAACACATTCTAACACACAGAATATGTTGTGTTATGTGCCGCGACCGAACAAGGGGAGGACAGACTGAGAGTGGGATTAGGGATTTTGCTAGTTAACAATTAATTACTAGAACCCTAATTATATCTTGTATTTATATTTTCTTTACAATAGATAATCACCAAATTCAAAATAAGATAATCACCAAAAATATATTGAGATAATAACCAAATTTAAAAATATACTTATTTTTTTAAACAAGTCTAACAACCTAGCCCAACTCAACACACCCTTTGGTGCGACCGGGCCGTATGTGGGCCCCACTTGGGCTTCACCCATGTTGGTGTTGTTTCTTTACTTTTGTTACTTAATTAAGTCCAACTAATTAAGCCTAATATTATTTCGTATTCTTAGATCATTTACATGTTTCAATAAATATATAAAGTTGTGATGTCGAGCTATTGTGTGCGACCTTATGGGATCATATATTAATGGAACTATTTAATTACATGATATCGTGCACATAATCCTACAAATATATAAAGCTGCAATCTCGAGCTATTGTTTATGTAGCCGGCCGACATCTTGTCCACTCTTATTTATATCAACAAAAGTTATCAAACAATGCGAATTGTTATCTTTTATAATTATGTGTACTCAATTTATTTTTTTCCTATTAAATTATCAAACAGCCTTGAATGAACGGTGAAGCAGATCCAAAGATTTATTATCTAGAACTAGGTGACAATATTGACCAAAATATAGTACTATGTTTAGGTTATCTACTACTCGCACATACAATAAGTCAATAACAAACAAAGGGGTCAGTGGCGGAGCTAGAAATTCTAGTCACATGTAGCACGATTTTCACAACTTGGTTTGTTTTGTCGATGTCATACTGTAAAAATTTTTAACATTATGGTAATAAGGAAAATTTTCAAATTTTAACGCCACTTTAAATAAGAAATTGAAGTTTGGGAGCTTACACACGGCAAGTTCTTAAAATAGAAAGTGTAAAACATGAAAAGTTTTAAAATAATAAAGCCGTTTATGAAGCAAGGGGAATATCAAAGGTGAACAAGCAAACTTATATGACTAACGAAAAGTAAACAGGGTATGTTCTGAGTATTTTGAAACTTTGAGCGAGATGATAGAAAAATGCCCCTACTAAATAATGTAAATTAACAACTAACTTAAGTTTAATTTATGCATCTTAAGTTTAATTTATGCCATGTGGAAATAATCTTAATCTGGTCAGGGCCGTCCCGGGGATTTTGGATGCCCTGGGCCGTAACTAAAAAAATGCCCCGTATAGAAAAATATGCGAGTAAAACAACCATTATCGATGCCAAAAACAAAGTTACAAAAATCCAAATATACTAATCGATGCAAAAAAAAAAAGTTACAAATATTCAAAAATACTATTAGTCCCACTATAACTCAACATACTAATCGATACTGGGATGGTCGATGGGAGTATCAAACGTTATATATAGAGAATAAATTCTAAATTTTAGTCCCACTATAACTCAAAATATGCATCTGTTATAATCTTTTTATTGGGTTTCTGTCCAATGTATATACCAGTTGGGTTTTTTACAAATTTGGTACCCTTCCAAATAATGGGCCCTGGGCAATAGCCCATGGCCATGTCGCCCTTGCTTATCTCCGGCCCTAAATGTGGTCACGCCAACCTTATAAAAAGAGATAATTTTACCTAGTTTGAGTAATTGTGACAGTAAATTTAAACTCGTGAATTAATCGGATAAAATGTCAGAAAACATGATTACCCTAGCTAAAGAAAATAAAAAATTACAATTATATTACATTAAAAAACTTCCTCACATAACAAGGGACTCATCCCCACCATCTATCTAAAAAAAATTAATTGTTGAGATTAAAAGCATTTTAATATTTCACCCATTTTTCATAATTTAATATCTCTTAAACCGTTAATCGTTAAGCGAAAATAATTACACCATCGCGACAAGCATTTAATTATCTTTCTATAGACGAGCACTTTGATATACTTTCGACAAAAAGAATTTTTCGTCTTTTTCACGTTTTTTGTCCTGGCTGAAAAAAATATCACATGTGATATTAGTGTAATATCACATGTGATGTGTAATATCTCATGTGATATATCAAATGTGATATTTTCGCCCAAGAAAAAAAATGTGAAAAAAACGGAAAAAAAAATTGTCGAAAATATATCAAAGTGCCTATCTATAGAAAAATAATTAAATGCTCGTCGTAACGGTATATATTTTTCGCTTAATGATTAACGGTTTGAAAGATATAAATATTTGAAAAAAAAAAGTATGAAAGTGGGTTTTTTAAATTGTTGGGATTAATCTCATCCATTATATCAAATAAAGATAGAGGGTGGAGATTAGTCCCTATGTATGTAAGAAAGTTTTGTCCTTAAATAATCTTAGGGTGCGTTTGGTATTCTACTATGGTAATGAATCTATGACTTTGAAAGTCATTAATGTCGTTTGTTTGGTTATGGGGTCCACCACAATGGAATGATGATACCTATGATATGTGGGTTTCCTCATAGGAGTATGATGTTGTGGGTATGTGGATACCCATGAAAAGTAATATCTACATACCTATTTCCATTCCAATCTATTCTCAAACCTATACCTATAGTCATTCCATTAAGCATACCAAACGCACCCTTAAATCTTTCATTATTACTAGTATTGGTGGTCGTGTTTTTAGATGGTGAAGGTGAGATGTGTGTTGTGTAAATAAACGAGGGTATATATATGTCATTCAAGCCAAAAACCCCTCCATAATAACTTGCACTTTACAATAAATAACATGTAATCTATACTACCTTACAATTTATTTACTTATAATGTATCTAGGATATTTATATTTAGAAGTCTTAAAATGTATAAGACTAAAAATATTTCTTTAACAGGAAATATGCATACACATATAATTAAAAGCCTAAAAATTTAAGTGTCTTTAAAAAGTCTGGTTTATTACAATTATAGCTTTCAATGATTGTAATTTTTTAAGACTTATAAGAAACATAGTGTACACCACTTTAATGCACATAATTTTCATACTTAAAAGACAAGAATCATACTGTACGCCACTTTAATGAAAAAAAAATTAAATAAGAAATACAAATTATCAAGCATATTATACAACCAAATTAAACACAATTCCTACACTAAATGTCACTAATACAAATAATAAAGCACATTATACAAATATTCAAGCTCTTACAAGCAACGGGCCAAATGGGCTTGAGCCCGAACGGGTGCGGGCCAAAAGGGCTCGAGCCCAAACGAGCACGGGCTAAACGAAATTCTTGATATCCATAAATTTATTGCCAAAAAGAATATAATAAAGTAAAATACATGATTCACCGGAAAATTTAATTTTAGTGTACGCGCCGTTGTAATGCGCGGGTACCCTGCTAATATTTTAAAAAGAGTCACACATCACAGTCTCTTAGTCGGTCATGAATATCTTGAGAAAAAAACTTTTTTTAACCATATTGTGAACGAGAAAAGTTGTATACGAAACTACATTTAGCTAAAGTATAAATTAAACGATCTCATCCATCCATTCCACTTTCATCCAACGGTGTATAACACACACACACACACACACACACACACAAAAAACGGAGGGGCATTTATGTACTTTCCAAACTCACTCTTATTATCACACATTTCACGTGTTTGTTTCGCTCACCCTCACCCTCACACACAAACGCGTTTTACACACACTCTCTCCTCATTTCCCCCAATTCAAACCCTAACCCTAAATCGTTTAATCGTCGTTAATCCGTCATTAATCGCCATTTAAATGGACCTACGTGCTGAAATAGCGCAATCTAAAGAGTGTTTGTTGTCGGAACCCATTGATAATGTCGAATTTGGTATGTTTTTGTCTCATTTTTTGAAATCAGTTATTATTTTGAATTTTTGTTATCGTCCTATAGATCTGCCCGTTGTTGATTGGAAATTGGAAACTGATATTAGAATTTTTTTTGAATTTATTAGCTTATTTTGTGGTTTTATTAGCTTTTTTGTTACTGAATGAGAGTTTGGATTAGTTTATGTTAGCGAGTAGATTAGATTTTAGGATTAGTTAATTTTTTTTGATGTAATGACTGTTTAAGATTAGCTTATTTTTGCTTATTTTTTGGTTTGTGATAAGCATAAGTAGATAAGCAAGTGGGATTTTGCTTATCACTGAATAATCCTATGGGATTATCACTGAATCCCATGGGATTCACATAAGAATTAGTGGTTTGTGATGTATAAGTATATTAGCGAGTACATTGTGTTTGAGTTGTTGTTTTATGTATTCAGGTGTGTTTGGCTAAGATTATCTAAGGCGCTGATTAACTTATTGGTGTTATGAAAATGTAGTAAGACGATGTGAGTGTTTGTTATGAGATAGCTATTTATAAGCTTATTTAAGGGTTTTACGATGTCAAAACTGTGTTTTAAGGGTTCGCCTAGGAAAAAGTTTGCTATCATAGAATGAGTTTGTGGATTAGCTTTTTAGGAATTAGATTCATAGTTGCGTAATATTTTGTTTGTTAGTATTAGGACTTTGTTACTGATGAAATTGTGTTGTTGTTTTATAACTAATATTTGTCTCAAAACTAATATTACTCTTTTTCATCTTAAAATTGATATAGGTACAATTTTGAACCCCTCGCCGGTTTCTCGATTCAATCCTTTCGACGATTTGTCCAAGAAACAAGCAGAAAAGGTGAAGAAACCTCGGTACAATCCATATGATGAATTAGGTAAGAAAAAATCTGTTGTTGGTGTTAAGAAGTCGTCGAAAGCAGATAAGGCGACGAAATCAGTTGGTGTTATTGATAATATTATTAATGTTAGTAATATTATTGCTGATACTCTTAGTGACTTGGCTAGTGATAGTATTATTGCTGATACGCTTTCTGATTTGGCGAATGATAATGTTGGTAAAGTTAATGAGAAGGAGAAGGAGTAGGAGTCTGAGACAGAGAAACAGAAGGAAAAAAAGTTGTTGAGTGAGAAGGAGATGGAGACTGAGATGGAGAAGGAGAGTAAGAAGGAGAAGGAGAAGGAGAGTGAGGAGAATGTTATTGAGAAGGTGGTGGAGAGTGAGAATGAGGAGAGTGGGAAGTTGGTTACATATAAATCAATAAAGGGTAAGAAGTCGTCTGTTGTTAAGGATAAGTCAACGGACAAGGGTTCTGTTGTTGTTGTTGATAAGAAGCTTAAGAAGAATATTAAGGTGACGGACCCAGTTAAGACCGTCTTTTTTTGTTTGACTGAATTCAGTATGCATATTTATTTAAGCTTATATAGCTTTTTTTATTTTTCCTAGTTTAGTTTTTTCCTTCATTACGAGTCACAAATCCATGAAAATTGTTTTTATTTCATCTCTATTGCTTTAAGTTTTCTGTTTGAGTATTATAATTTAATATTATGTTAAAAGTTATGGGATTGACAGTGATTCCCAGTGAATCCCATGGGATTCACAGTGAATCCCATGGGATTTCCTAGTGAATCCCATGATATATTTAGTTATAGTAGTGATACTTGAGCTTATTTGATTCTCTGTACAATTGATTGCTTGAACTAAGTTGTTATTGAGATTTATTTGATCATTATGTGGATCTGTTATTTAGTAGTTCATTGTGGTTATTCATAGTTTAATTAGTTCATGTAAGTAATTTGTGACATAGATTGAGCATTGATTGAAAGATTTGAGGTCTAAAATCAGTAGGTGTAGTGTAATCTAGACTTATTGGGACTGTTTGGATTTGTAAGTTACTTGCTGATCTTGTTGTTGTTTTGCTATGATATTGGTACTATTAGTTTGCATTAGGATAACAATATATAATTTAGGCATAAAATCAGTAGGTATATTAGCTAAAAGTCAAAGTAGTCTTTAAATCTCATCACTGCTTTGTATTAAGTATAATCAGAATTAGTAGATTAGTTGGAAACTTATGTTAGAGCTTTTGCACTTTTTAGTATCTTAGTATTATAGAGTAACTTTAGCCCCTTAAGATTCTAGGCTAGAGCTTATTTTAAGAGCTTATTGAGTCTGCAAGATAGTGGTTTTAAACCAGGTCTGCTGAGGTTAGTATAGATATGTTTTTATGATAAATTGATTGCATCATGTGCCACATAGTGTACTACATTCTTGTAATAGAAATCTGATCATAGTGAATCCCATGGGATTAATAATGAATCCCATGGGATTCATTAAATCCCATGGGATTCACTGTCAATCCCATGGGATTCATTATGAATCTCTTTGTTATCAAGTGGTTTATATTATGTTCTTTTTTTTATGTAGATGTTGATGAAAAGAAGATATCAAAGTGTAATGCTGATGAAAACAATAAATCAAAGTGAAAGAGGGGCGATTCATCCGTTTCTGATAAAGAAGAAGATAAGGGGAAGAAGAAAGTAAAGGACGATTCGGGTAAAAAAGATGTTAAAGAAGATATTTTACCTGACAATGTTATGAAGCAGTTGATGATGACTCTTTTGAAGAATTCGTTGGTTAGAGTAGAAACTGATGAGGAGAATGAATCGAAGCCGAATAAGAAAGGCAGGAAGAAAGAAAAGGTGTTGACAGAAGAAGATAAACGACATCAAGATTATCTTAAAAAAATTCCCATTCTTCAGGCTAGGTCAACACCTACTGCCCTTCATACTGTCATCCATTGCATAAAAAATGTTGATATTGAGAAGTTTTTGGAGGAGATAGGGTTTAGCTCGTATTTCAAGTTTGACATAAACAAAATTCCATCAAGGTTAGGTAGGTATGTGGTTGATAATTTTGATGCTGAGACTTTCCAGTTGAAGTTGGAAGGTGAGAAGTCAATTCAGGACACTGTTACCAAAGTTCATGAGCTGCTAGGTGTTCCGATTGGCAGCGAGTCTTTGTTATCTTTAGAAACCAGGCCAGTGGGAGATGATTTTGAGAAAGTTTGGTTTGGTCAGTTTGAAACAAAATCTGCTTGGCAAATAAGAGTGAATGATATTGCTAGCAAGTTGATTGAGTGTAAGGAAGTTGACTTCCTTTTTAAAGTCAACTTTCTTACCTTGTTTACGAATACAATGGGTGTGGTTACTAGCTTGCAGGGGGAAATAAACCTTAATGTTGTTAAGCGTCTTCGTAAAGATACTGATATTCGTAGTATTGATTGGTGTGAGTACATCTTTCATTGTCTTAAACTCAGTAGAAAACCGACAACTCTTCAAAACAAATACACGGGGCCATATACCTTTCTTGCTATAAGTTTTAAACTATACGAAGTTTTAAATTGTTTTTATGTTTGTGTTGACATATTATGTTTATATCATGTTAATGTGTCCCATGAGATTAACTGTGAATCACATGGGATTAACTGTGAATCCCATGGGATTCATAAAAAATCCCATTGTTTTTTATGTCCGCACACGTCCGACCATCAAACATTGGTCGTCATTCTTAATGTCAAAAAGGGAGGACATGGAATTGAAAGAAGAGGTTATGGGGATGTTAGATCTTTATGATGAATCCGAGCTTCCAGAGACGGAAGGTTTTGTTGCTGGTTGTTCTATTGATAGTTCTTACAAGGAGGTTTGTTTAATTCCTTGTTTTATTTTCTTGTGATACTTCTTTATGTGTGAGCATGTTTAGGATCCCATGGGATCATAAACAATCCCATGGGATTCATACACAATCCCATGGGATTCACAGTTAATCTCATGGGATTAACTGTGAATCCCATGGGATTAAATATTAATCCCATGGGATTCAATGTGCTTATCTCATTATGAATATTCATATTTGTTTTTTCTCCAGGAATTGCTTAAAAAACTTGAAGAAAAGTTATCTGTTTTAAGCAATGAAAGAATTGCTGTTGAAGAACTGTTGGTTATAGGCGGTGTAGAATTTCCTGCCGATCCAAAGCTCATTGAACTACATCAAAGGTATGTTCAGATTCTCGAGCATCCAGTCTCATTGAATGGTGAAGATCTTGATCGAGCTGATGATAATGGAGGCGCTGAGGGAGATGATGATACTGTAAATGATAAACGCCTATCTGGTACCGATCCTTAATTCCGATAGCCTGTTGTGGTTCCATTTTGTACTTGAAACCGTCGAATTTATGTAATAACTTTGTTAAATTTGTTAAATTTATAATTGTTGTAGTTCCCTTTTATTGGATCTCTTTCCGACATCGGTTAATTTGTTGGATCTCTTTCCCCTTTATTGGATCTCTTTTATTGAATCCTATGGGATTTATCTGTGAATCCCATGGGATTCATCTATTAATTCCATGTGATTCACTTGTCAATCCCATAAGTTTTGTTGCCTAATGTTCAAAGTGTAAATCCCATAAGCTTTGTTTTAGTTATTTCAACAGTGGTTGATCCATCTCAAATACAAGAAGAATGTGATGATGGTAATGGGGATGATAAAGATGCCGAGAAGCGAGATGATGCAGTTCATGTAAAGCAAGTTGCTGAACCTTTCTCTTTAACTCAATGGATCGAAAACAATTTAGAGCTGATTGAAGAGTGGTTTAATTGTGCAGCTGCTGAGTTCTATTATGTCATATTCTTGTATAATATTAGTTTTTTAATTTAATTTATTTATTTTTAATTAATTTTTTTATTTTATTTTATTCAGCTAAAGTCGGTCGCTGAAGGTACTGTGGAGCCAATGGGTGATGTGAATCCAGGTGCCATTACTCCTCAAAATATGGCTACTCGTGCTTCCAATGTAAGTTTGAGTCCTGAAAAGCGTTTGGTGAAACCATCTTCCTATTTATTGTCGGCATTTATGAACAAGAAGACAAAGGTTCAACTTAAACTAACTAGGCCGGAGTTCGTTCTTGGGAATAGTGTTTTCGCGATGCAGGGCGAAAAGATGTAAGTTTGTGTTTTTTATATAAGTTTCATTGTTATCTGATTCAATGTGAGGGATTGACAGTGAATCCCATGGGATTCACAGTGAATCCCATGGGATTCACAATTATATGATATGATTCTTAAATGATTTTTTTTCTTATACAGTGAACAAGTTTTTAATTTTTTTCTTATATAGTGAACAAGTTTTTGAAACACATTCTGGGGAGCCATATTCAGTGCGTTTGAATATGGAGACATTAGCACCCAGTTTGGAGGTTGATGCGAATGTAATTGATTGTTTAGCTGCAATTCTGAATCATGAAAATCGTTCTAGAGGAGTTGGTTGTCCATCGCGATACTTTTTGCCAACTGGATGTATTGTAAGTAATTAATTTTTTATTTTGCTTAGTAAACTGTTTTCAATTCATATCGTAACATCATATTGTAAAATCGCATATACAGCCGATAACTATGTTTGATGGAACATTGGAGTCTGAGGATGATAAATTTCAAGAATTTGAAAAGAACTTTCGGCTCATTTTAAAGATGATGTTGGTGGCATAGCTGTCAAAGGCATTGAATTGGTAAAATTATATTTTTTTGTTTTAATTTTTTATTTTTGTTTTTACTTTTTGTCATTTTTATTATGTTTTTTGGTTTTGTTTAAACAGGCATTTTTTCCTATTCACAAATCGGGCCATTTCTTTGTTGTTGTCTTCAGCCTTACTAAAAGGGTTACAACAATGATGATACTGGATAACAGCAATTGTGGTGCAACGTATGAGGAAAAGTATGAAGATTCATGTGAACTTC
>JARVZY010000436.1:0-24700 GCA_030686995.1 Artemisia argyi | reverse complement strand
GATCTCCTGATGGATTGTGTGCTAGATTATCCGAGTGCATTACATCTTTAATTCATGAAATAACCTTGTGTGTTAGCTTTTTAATATTCTTGAATAGCTCTCGAGAATCGCGTATCCTATATCTTGTAAATGTAATCATGTAAGTACACTTTTGGTGATTTTCAACCTGTTTGACCCGTTCAACCCATTTGTCATAAAGTTTGAAATCATGTAGATAAGATATTACCCAAATCCAAATGGCTTGGATTTTCTAAATATAAATAGGCTGAAATTTTCACGTTTAGTGCTTCGTTATATAGACCCAAAACAACGAAATGATATGCACATAGGGGTATGATAGTCTCTTACTCGATTATTTTCGATTTTGCTGACATCTAGTGCAGATTGAGGAGTACCAGGGTACCGATGTTTTAGTATAAGTAATATCGTTTCTGCTCTATCTTCAAATTGTTCTTTTTTTTCCAAGCTCACACCTGAATCCCATCCAGATTTACCATCTTTATTCGTCATTTTCCTCCTCCATATCACAACGGATGCCTCAATTCTATTCTTGAGATAAAGGATTTTTTGCTCCGAAGACAAGTCCATAGCTGAAAGGAAATTGTCTGGATCAAAGTGATCCACCGTAATATTTTTGTAGATGGAGTCTCCCTAAGCTAGCCCGACCATTCTATCACAAAATGCATCAATAATGAACAAAGTATACAGATAATTTGTTTGATGTTTCTGATAACAAAAATTGCATAAAATAACAACACACTAATGTCAAACTATATTTTTTGATCATAGGATAACAAACTATTAAGAATGGTAACTTTAATCCTTATGGGTAACATACTTACCTTGAGGAGGGCTTTGATGTAACTTTCGGGGATTTCCATCTGTAACAACCCGCATTTTCATGACATTTCTTCTATTCACTATTCATCAGTTACTATTCATCCCTTACTATTCACCAGTCACTATTCATCATTTTACTATTCATCATTTTCGGAGTCAGTTTGTGATTCCGAGAAGCGTTCAGAAATTTTACTATTCATGTGACACTATTCATTCCCGAAGGGAAATCACTATTCCTGATCATCGTTCGTCATTACGTAAACTAAGTTTACGAGTCTTCAAATTCGCGTAACCAGCTAGGTTTAGCTGCGAATTCATGCATCATTCATTAATGATACTTCATATAGACTGGAATAGTCTACACATTATCATCATCACTTGAGAACCTACACGGATATGCATTATTTCAATTTATGTATGCTTAATTTGTAATTAACGATACCACTCAGTTTTACTACTAACGTATACCCAATACTCCCGACTATGATCCTAACATATTTACATACTCATAATAATAATATAAAAATTATATTATTAATTTACCCGGTGTTCTCTAATCAATTACTATATTTTACGGTCGGAACTCATTACTCCGTCGGTTTACGATATTTCAACCCGATAAGTATTTTAACACCCGATTCTCATCAGAAATATTATTTTACAACTTTTACAACTTCGTCGTATTTTAATTCACCTCGGTAACATTTATTTTTAGTTAACTCGGTACCCGATAACACCTAAAATACAAAATATCTAATTAATACTTACAACCAAGAGACAAGCTCATTTAATGAGTTCACAAAACACATTCCTTGTTTTTCTCTTGTGTGTGTGCCGCCCCCTCCCCCCCCCCCCCCCCCCTAAAACCATGAAGACTTGGACCAACTTTTGACTAAACCATATATATAAACTTCATTATCACTATATTTCTTCATTTTTACAAAACAAACTAGCACAAAAAACTCATTTTTCTCTCATCCTTTGTGTGTGAATCGGCCAAGAAACAACCATAAGAGGAATCCATAAAATTTTGAAGATCAAGTATTTAATCAAGTTCTAATCATGATCTAGCTGGGGTTTTGTAGTAAAAACCCTAGGTTATTATACATAATCATCTTTAAATCACCTCAAATATTCAAGTAAGCTTCAAGAATACTTTTGATCTTTTCATACTTTCATTTACTTTATATTTTTATGTATTTTCAAGATTATATTGGTAAAACATGCAAGTATGTATGATCCATACCACTTATTACTCATTTCTTTTCTTTATAAACATAGATCTACAATTTTTATTAGTAATCTCATGAGATCCACCAAGATTGGTGATGTTTAGGAACCCATGACACCCTAAGAAGATGTATGGTAGGATGGGGTACTTGTGGAGTTGATTTGAGATAGTTTGGTTAAGCCTTGAACAAGTTACAAACTAGGAAAGTTGATTTTCACAACTATATAAAAGCTACTGTCCATTTTAGTAAAACGTGGGAAACTCAGGGTCTAGGGTGTAACTTTGGACCAAAGATTTAGAAAATACATTCCGAGACGAAACCATGGCCGAAAACGGGGATAAAATCCGAGTTACGACGAAAAATATATGCTATTTTCAAGATTAATGACGAAAACTATATTTTCTGAAAATGTTGAATCTGTCCCGATTTTTCTATCTAGGAAAACTGAGATTTAATGATATCTATACTAGCCGAGACCTTGAGAAACCTAAAGTATACTTGATTACCTTCGCGGGGATATAAAGAACATAGAAAACGGGCTTATAACGAAAAAAATACAAGTGATTGAAATCCGACGATATATGTATATTTCCATCAGCTTTTCTATTATTATTTTTGCCGCAAAACTGTCTTTGCAAGACACCACTTTCTCGGCTGTTTTTCTTTATGATCGGATCAGTTTGAGTCCGAGCCGTAGTTTTATGAAATCAAGATCTTCCAGCAAGCTTTTCAAATCAATTGGCTGTTCGTCGAATAGACTTATAACGAATAAACTACGACCTCATCTATATACCCGATAAACTATATATTTTGACAGCTTTTACTATAATGAAATTTCCTAAGTGTTGAACATAATACTTTCAAGTAACAACAATGAGAGTCGATTTTCTCATCGATCAAGACCCGTATAGCCAAAAGTTAAATGACACGACTTCAAGATATTGTTACAAGGTTTTCAAAAATGCCGAGCTTGACCATTAACACTTAACGTACAATATTTCGCGACTAGTTTTGCGAGGCCATTTTGGTCATATTTTCAAGTAATGAAAATGTTATTTTGCGACGAAAACCTTATATTTGCCGATTGAACACCAAACAAGGATCGTGGAGTACCGTTTCAACATATTTACATGAAAAGTGGTTATTAACCTAACGAGACATCAAAAATATATTTTCAACGATAAACGTTATTTTCAAAACTAATGAGTGGTATCGATAACATACGTACTTGCATGTGTAGCATCATTACATTTCTTACATTAGAAACTATCATTCATATTAGGTTGCGATTTGAGATCGTGCCTCATTTCAGTGTATCCACTTTTGTCATCGTAGCTATCGCACCAGGTGAGTTCATACCCCCTACTTTTACTTGTTTTTATAACTGTTTTGGGGGAGAATACATGCTCGTTTTTAACTAAACTCGATGCTTGTTTTATTTGAATGCGCAATACTTGATTGATTATTCAAATGCACCTATGTGTATATTGGTTGCATACTTGATTATTTTCTAACATAAACAAGTGTTTTATAAACATGCAACACACTTTATGAATCATTGCTGTTATGCAACACACTTTATGAACTATTGCTTTTATGCAACACACTTTATGAACAATTGCTTTTATGCAAACACTTTTATGGACCACACTGAAACTTATGCTTTGTTTAAACTATTACGCGGATTAGCCTAAGCCCTGTTATGTCCCAATTATGCCCATCTCATGAACTGTTAATTCCTGCTGGGAAGCTCGAATGTTATAAATAGATCTATTGGGGGTAACGCCCCCGTTCGGTTTGACCGGATAGGCAAACGAACGTATACCATGTCGAAACACAAGTGTTTGGGATAAACACTTGCCGGGCCCTATATATGATTACATGCTCTTTGAGCATGCACACTGTTATAGCTTCGGTTGCATGAACTTAGCGCTAGCGTAATAGACTATTTTTCTATGTGGCATTGTATTCGTTGTAATGATCACATACTCTACTCATGGTCCACTCTTCAAATTTTACTTTAAGGTAACTTTATTTTTATGACATTGTGAGCCACACAATGGTCACAAAACTCTCTACTGAGCTCACAACACTATTGTTTTAATACAAACTTATGAACTCACCAACCTCGTGTTGACACTTTAGCATGTATTTTCAGGTATTAAGCAATGGCACGCTACTGGAGGTTTTGGCAGGGCATGGCATGGTCATAGAAGATTCTGATATTCATATGGGGACCGTTTTAAACTATTTTAAGGGTCTACTTCCGCACTACTATTAAAAATGTAATTTCAACATTTTTGATTAATCTATTTTATTCTAAAGGATTCAAGTGAAAACCCTTTTTGAACTTGTGTTGTAATACCAATTGAGTTACACCCCAGCTACACGTATGCTTCCGCTGGACCCGATCATGGGGGTGTGACACCATCTCGGTAAGAATGTGAGAATTCATAGCCATGGCTGCTTTGAGTACTTGGTTCACCGAGTCTTTCTGAAAATGCAACCATTTCCTTGTAAGATCAGATAAACCGTCTGGTGGAACCTTTGGCGTTGGTAACCACCGTTTTTCTTCTTCCCTTTTTTTCTTTGATTTTGCTCCAACGTCATCTTTAGACGCATAAGTAACTTCATTTTGATCCTTAAAATTTTCTAAACATTCCTGTGTTCACACAAGGAAACATAAAAGATGTCAAATTTCAGTAAATGCAACGTATAATCCAAACACTCTGTCAAGGAACCCGTTTTGTTATACATTTATCTTATAACGCAGCATAACATAACTCAAAGTTGTGTCAGATTCCCTGTTGTAACAGTGAAGTACACGATAACAGTCATGAGTCATTGCTTACCATGAGCATACCGTCAAAAGCACAACCGATAGGAGTATGGCGTCACATCAATAAATATAACATGATTTAAATCATTTATCATAAAAAAGAAAAAGAATAAACATGATACTTCATGTTGTGCTTTAGTTACATACCCAATGATCATGTACATCTGCGAAGTAACTTCACAAAATGGTTCCATTAACGTACTGCACAATATTAAATACAGTAATAAATAACTATCAAAATATCAGTAAGTAATGTATGTAAATAGAGGCTTATTTACATGAACTAATATTCTTAATGTGATACAATTAGATCATATATAAAACAAACCTTCCATTGTCAGCCATGCCCTTATCCTGACCCTTAGCAACACAAGGGCCTAAACCTAAAACTAAGAGTAAATAAACTAAAAAATTCCGATCCCACATGCATCAGGAATGAGATCAAAACACAAATTACACTTACTTTTGGATCACTGTCTTCCGTTGGTATGAAATTCTTTCGCGCTTTCTGAGACTGTACAGATTATCGGTTCCTCGTGGTCATATAGTTTACTCACTTTCTATCAGATGTATACATAAATATTTAGTCACAAGCAATAATTAAATTCAAAAATTAAAATCAACAAAAATTATAACCTGTTGTATACATAAATATCAGATGTATACATAAATATTTAGACCAAACATGTTGCATACGGAACATCATATCTTGCAATAATTAAAATTAACAAAAGGTTCAGTATGTTTGTATATTAAAGAAACATGAATCAAAATTTATATAACTGAAACAGGAAAAACTAAGTTGGACATTAGGGTTTTGAGAAAAAGGTTTCATATGAATGATATTAGGGTTTGCGAATGAATAAAATACCGTATGATTTTTTAGTAGCAGTAAATATTGATAATACATGATTTAGTTTGCTAAATATTTAGCCATATATTTACTTTGTTTTCAGTTGTTGATCACAATTAATGGCTTGGTTCCATTGGTAGGGACGTTTTATTGTAACCTAAACATGTAGGTTCGAATCTTACTATGACCATTTTTTAAATCCGAATTTTATGAATTATTTTACAAATTTAAAATTAACAAAAAAATGTTGGGGTTGCTTATGTGGCAATGAGGTTATTTAAAAAATTGATGATGACTGGGCATTGACCATGAGTATGTGGCAAAAAATAGTCAAACGCCTCCAGTTATATATATATATATATATATATATATATATATATATATATATATATATATATATATATATATATATATATATATGTACATATATACTCAGCCATGTCATCACATTCAGGCCACGTAAGAAACTATTTATTAATTAAATTCCAAATTAATATATATTTCATTAATATATATTTCGGATTTATTTTACCAAAAAAATCATGTAGCTAAATTCGAACCCGGGTTGTGAACAAATGTGACATACATCTTAACCACTACACCAACACATTACTTGGTATATATTTTGCAACTTATAATCTATAAAGGTATGTAATTAAAGATCTTCTACAATAATATTTCCATACAAAACATATTATCTATTATATATATTTAAAAAAAAAACATACGATTTTTTTCCCAAAAGAAAACCCTAATCAGAACTCTCTCCATGAAGAAACTCCATCTTGATTTTAGGGTTTTAAAGATTTTTGATGAGTTTTTGTGTAGGTCTTGCTATTCATGAAGCTTTAATAACGTATCAATATTAGGTTATTTGTTTTTTTTAAAGCTTCCCTTATAATGATGATAGCTTAATGCCTGCTTCTTTTTCTTATGAATTTAATGTTGTGAGTGTATATTATTATTGCTTTTTAGGGTTTTTTTTATGCATGTTGATATTCAAGGATTTGGTTATTCAAAGGTACATTTTCTATATTTGTTTTTTTAAATATTGGTGGTTGAAATTAGATGTTACTTATCATCAACTAATTGATTTAGGGTT
Organism: Artemisia argyi; assembly: GCA_030686995.1. Lineage (NCBI taxonomy): Eukaryota > Viridiplantae > Streptophyta > Magnoliopsida > Asterales > Asteraceae > Artemisia > Artemisia argyi. Next base: position 17,834 of record JARVZY010000436.1, on the reverse strand, counting down.
TTTTTTGGCATGTTAATATTCTAGGATTTGGTTGTTCAGACGTATATTTTATATATCATTTTCATATTGCAGGTTCTAGATGTGGTGGGAGTTCAGGTGTGTATGTATCGAATGGAGGGGTGTCCAAGCAGTTGGCAGCAAGTCACGGATTGAAAACGAAAGTTGCTAATAGTAGTACTGTTCAATTCTCTAAAAACCTATATAATGGGCCGGCCAATACTTCGTGAAGAATGTATGGATGACTTGACTTTTGAAATCGTCATTTGATATGGCAAAGGTAAAAGTTACTGTAATATTTATAAGATCGCTTTCTACATATGGATCCAATATTACCTCTTCTGAGGCTTCAAAACCTTTTTGTTAGCTTTCTAATTTATCACGAATATCAACATCCTATTGTAATTATTTATATGTTGATTTAGCCTGACATTTGCGTATTCTGTGTGTTTTGTTAGGTTCTGTATCAGGTTATGTTCGCTAAGAGGAATTACAAAAAGAGAGTGGGTAGAAGAAGAAGGCATGGAGGGCGTCGAGGTTAGTGTGTTGATTTAGAATAATTTTTTTAGAATTTTTCTAACACTAATACTATTATCTTTCTTGGTTGATATAGAAAGATTATGTACAGTGTCTTGAAGTAGTCATCGAGAGAAGAGCGCCTGAGGTATAGTAATAGTATAATGCATAATGTTCTAAAAATGGTCATGTCCAAACAGCCTGTAAACCATATTTTCATAATGGTAATGTGCTCTTTTTGCCTGTCCCAATAGACCCTCGAAAAGGCTCTTCCAAACATTCTATTATGGTCAGAATCTGTGCAAATAACCCCTTATAACTCTTCAGGATAATTATGCCGAAACACGCCCCTTTTGTTTAAGATATTGTGGAGATGTTAGTGTTTGCCACTACGAAGAGTTGTGCACAATTCATATGATAAAGCATTTGAAATGATTTCCTATATGAACATGGTAAGCCACTGATTAAAATGCATCAATTTTTCATTTTTTCTTGGGTCAGCTTTTTTGGTAATGTTAGGTAATTGCTAGGACTGCAATAATGTTGTTAAGATCTTTAGTACTTGCTGATTTTGCGAGTGCATTATGCTTTTGGTGTGTTTGGATATGAGTTTTGTGAAGTTATCATAGCAATATTTGAAATATCATACGTGTTTTTTTGAGTAGAAACAGATAATGGAGAGCAACAAGGTACATGGCAACATAGCAGGTTACTTTAGCAGCAACCGTAATGTAGTTGGACCAACATCAGTGAATTTAAAAGGAAATGCTACAACGAAGAAAAAAGCAAATGATGCTATTTGCCTTGATCCTTCAGTTGGAAACAGATTTTCGGAGTATCTGGTCAAAACATAGACCAAATAAGGAACTCTACGGTTGAATAGGATAGAGTAGTGCAGCCCAACCTAGACATGCCCCTACCGTTTCAATATTTGTTGATCTTAAATTATTACCCAAGTTCAATTGTATAATTGGTAAGCACGAGGTTTTCTTTTTTTTACAAATATGTATTCTAATACTAACATTATGTTGTATTTAGGTTAAAAATGCTATATTGATTTGAAAATTATTTTTAGTTTTAGTTTTAATATGGTTTGATTAGGAAGCAAAGGCCAAAGCAGTTTGTAAGGCACAAATTGAGAAGTGATGGAGATGAATTCCAAACAATGATCATAGGAAATCAGGTTTGGCTTGTGCATCATTCTAAAGAAACAACTATAGAATTACTTTCAAGTTTGTTTTAATATGGTTTTATTAGGAAACAACTATAGAATTACTTTCAGGACCATTTGTATAGTTGTTTCTTTACAACAAAAAGGCTCTCAAGGAGGTATGCAAGCTACAAAACAGAGTATTTCCATCATATAGATTTTTTTGGTTTATAATTGGGTCGATTTGGGTAATGTTATATATCTTTAACCGGTCAAACTGGTAAAATTTAAAAGATCATACAAATTAACTTTTAAATGTGTTAAATGGATTGTAAGTCCTCCTATGTGTACTTTTTTTATTTTGTTTTTATTTTTTTAATTATTATTTATTTATTTTATTTTATTTACAGAGCCTCCCAAATCTTTCTACAGAAGGATTAGGTTCTATTTAAATATTATCTTGAACCTTAAGTGTTGCATTATGTGTTAGAGTGTTGACTCCCTCAGATGCTGTACAATAATAAGTTTTAACATAGTTTTCCTATTCGTTTTTCCAGTAAAACAATAGGCTGTAATATGACATTTTCAAAATTTTGAGATGGGTATATTTGTGCTATCTTTATTTGCTAATCAACTGTATATTGTGTTGCAGCCAAGGTATATTCAAGCATTAATTGAAAAAACGAAAGTTCGTGAACGAGAACATGAGATAATATACGAAAGAAATCTCGCCAATGAGAGGAGCAAAGAAGGCCACCTTTTTGGTGACAAGGAAAAGTTTGTTACGGGTGCGTACAAAAGGAAACTTTCAAAGCAAGCAAAATGGTCGGAGGAAGAACGTTTGCAACAACTACGCGAGGAAAGGGAAGATGTAAGTTCTACTTTCTTTTGGTGTTCGTATGTTACTATCTTTCAATAGAATGGAATGCTTATATATCTGATCTATGCCACACTTATGTTTAGGGTGGCAATTTTGACCATTTGTTTATTTGTGGATTTTGGCTTGTGTTTTAGTGGACTAAATCCAAAGCCAAAAGGTTTTAATAAAAAAGTTTTAATAAAAAGAAAATGGGTCAAATTCACCTCATGTTTATGTTTCTTATCTGATGGAAAGTTGCCCGGGGTGTATTTTTATTGCATGAAACTTTTTAAATCTTTTTATTAAAACAGTCGTATCTTCCTTTTGTATCCTTATTTCTTACACCCCCTGCTAAGCAATAAATGTAGCTTGGCCATCTTAAATCATTACTTTGAATCACATCGTTGATATACTTAATATGTAGATCCAGAGTGATCATCATGAGGTTGTCGTGGATATGGTGCAGACAAATTTTTATTTTGAGGTCCAATGGATGGCCCAATGTCTTTTTCCAATAGACATGTTTCTATGCAGTTAGTGCTTCGGTTTGAGTTCTTTACGATTTGACATTATTTGACAGGGTAGCTTTAAATTCCAAACTCATGTCTCTTTGCTTTAAATAGTTAAAACCTCATAGCACCGCTGATCTCTTTGCTTTAAATTCCAATCTGCAGTATTTTGTGTTAACTAAAACCTTTTGATTCGTTAATTCTTTGTTGCCACTATGACATAACTGAAATCACTCTTATTACTATATTGATATCCCAGTTACAAAAAAGGTCACTACTAAGTGGCATATGCAGGTTATTGGGGGCTTGCCCTCTTATTTTCTTATACATGTCATGATACACGAGAATGAACTTATGTTGCTCTATGTTCACTTTACATAAATGTTTATGTAATTAAATTATATATGTTTGTTGTGATGTCAGGCAAAAGAGATCTTATCACCGGTGGAGATTTGTATGCATTTAGTGATAACACTCAGGATGCGAGAAACAAGCAAGGGAAACGAAACAAGGTGAAAACCGTAAAAAGAACAAAGGTCAAAAGACATGACGTGATATCTATGAGATGAATAATATAATTTTTCTGAACAAAGGTTCTGATGTTTTGATATAGATTACTTTGATGATCAGGTGCTTGGCCAGTTTGAGTGTTGTTCCCTTAACAGTCTTTCACATGAATGATAATGAAGTCAATACCAAATTACTTCAGGTAAAGTTCCGGCAAAATACATAGTAAATAGTAATTAACTATATAATATAACTAACTATATTTAATCATATAGTAAACACATGAATGCAATATAACTGTATTTGTACCTCTGTTATTTATCTTTGGCCTTCGATGAATTTTGAGTGTCCACAAAATCAAAATCATGAGAGTACGATACCCGAATTGAAGTGTTGTACTGTCGTTGGGTACGAGAAAACCTTGAAAACCTGTTACGAAACCAAATTGTTCTGGACTATCTATTCACATATATATATATATATATATATATATATATATATATATATATATATATATATATATATATATATATATATATATAGTCAAAGGTATTTGTATAGTCAAAGTTGTAGCACCCCTTCACTCAACCTGGCCACTACCCTTGAGAATCTTAATATTCAACATCGGATGGAAAATACGTGACAAAAGTCCATCTTTTGTTTGATTAGTCTTTGTATTTTATACTTTACCACAATACATGGTGCCGAGGGCTAACTTATTTGTATATTGTATGATGCACAAGAACAAGGTGATCATGACTATGATGAAGTAAAAAATATACCAAACTCTAGGCTAAAGAAAAAGAAAGGAAAAGCTAGAGATCATGTGATAAGTCAAACAAAGTGTAAACGATACTTTTTGTTTGGTCAAAGTGATAGAGGCTCACCTGAAGTTGTAGATAGTTTTGAAGCATACTCGCCAATGGATACATCTCCGTATCAATAAACATTTGGTTCTAAATTGGAAATATAAATGATTGAGTCCAGACGGTCAACCTAATTGACCAGGTGATGGTCAATAAAGTCAGACTGCATAGAGGCAATGCTCCACGGAATATAGTGGTTTCCCCGGGTCGTTATGTCCCGACGAGGTGTGATGGTTATAAAACGGGTTTGTGATCGGGTGAATTTGGACAGAAAGGGGTTTGAGTTTGGTTAAACTAAGGAATCTACAATGAAATAGCTTAAACAAGCTATATGAATAAGACTGGAAGCTAGGAAAAACCAGAAACGTTTAAAACCTAAAAACGCGTACGTTCACGTTTTAAATAACGTAAACGTACGAAATAAAAAGTGAAAAATGAAATCTAAAAATCCCCAGGGGGTGAAAATGATTTTTTTACAAACTAAAAGTTAAAAGAAAATTTTTAGAAAATTAAAATTAATTTTTACACTATTTAGTTATTGAATATTAATTAATTACTAATTAAAACTAATTATTAATATTTAAAACACTTAAATACAATATAATATTAATTAAATACTAGAAAAATGAAAATAAAATTTCTGAAATTATAAAATAACTAAAAACTAATTTTAAAATTAAAAATAAGTATTTTTGTCTTTTTGTGATTTTTCTATTAATTAATTACTAATTATATATTAATTACCTATTTAAACTATTTTAAATTATAAAAAATAGCAAATGAACAGTAAAAATTCTAGAAAAATTTCTAAAAATGTTTTATAACATATAAAAGCTAGGAAAAATATAAAAACTAGGGTTTACTTTATAAAAACTAATTATGCAATTTAAAACTTATTTATCAATTAATTATTAATAAAACTAATATTAATTCTAATTAATACTAAATGACAAATAAAAATCTGAGAAAATTACTAAAAATACTTTAATATAAAAGGTAATTAATAAAAATATAAAAAAGCTAAGTGCTTAACAAAAATTTAAAAATGAAAAATAAAATTCAAATTACATTAAATAGAAACTATCACTTAATATTAAATTGACTTTTCTGGATTTTTTCTTTGGAAACTTGTTTTATACCTAAAAATGGAAAACTTTTGCAAAAAGAACTTTTGTGGAGCTTAAAAATAAGCAAAGTACAAGCTTAATTGTATGACAGTTGACTTTAGTTGACTTTATAAGCAAATAAGCTCAAACCAGCTTGTGTGGGGTCCACTAGGGTAAATTCTGGTCTAAATAAGTTTAGGGAACTTGTTTAAGCTAGAATCAACCAAAAAGTTCCAAAGAATAAGCCAATAAGCTTGATTAAGCACTTTCCAAACCTCTTGGCTGCACAGAAATGGGACAGAAAATATGGTGATCTTATGTGGGGTCCACAGAGCTTTAGGTCAAACCAAGGGTCAAAACATGAAGTATGGTAGGTGGGGGGTGGAAAGAAACTAAGAGGTGGGGCTGTGGATCACTGTGGAGGTGAGAAACCACCACCAAAGTGGTGGTGGTGGGAGTGGTGTCTGCTGATGCAGGGGAGAACCTCCCCCTGCAAGTGACTTTGAGGGTCTATGGGGCCCAGTAGGAAAATCACAAAAATATAAAAACTCTGGGATCTTGGAGACTAGCTGGGGGGCTACCAAACCTAAAAGTTTCAAGGGCTGAATCAACACACATAAATCAAATTAATTCTTGCCATAAATGGAAAAATCTGAGATGAACAATTTGACTTTTTGACAAACACTTGAACTTTGACTTTCTTGAATTTTGATCACACTTTACTGATTAAAAATGAAGTTATGAGCTATGTTTAAACTAAATTACCCTAAATTAACAAACATAGTAGCTCATGTGATGGATTTGAGACCCCAAACCCCTCACAGTTAACTGTGAGGGGGATTTTCTTGTGATTTTGACTTGTTGGGTACAAGGACTCAAGGTTATGGTTTTAACAACTCATAGAAACCTAGTTAGAAATGTTTCAACTATAGGTACTAGCAAAATCAACCTCCAACTCAGGGAATTACCCTGAGCCAAACACTCCTTTATTTAACCTGATTTAATGTTTTCTTAAGCAATGGATGATTGAGACAATGGATTTGGTTTACAACAACCTAATATGATATGAAAAGCTAAGATAAGCTCAGAAACATGAGCTTAAACTAAAAACAACTAAGATTCTAGATTTAAACTATATTGGCAGTTAAGTAGGAAATATTGAGCATAATTGATTATAATGAATAAGGACTAAATTTTAAGCTATAACATCACTAAATAACAACCAATAAACATAAAAGAACATGAATGATCTAACAATAAGTATGTATACAGTGAATTACCAAAAAAAATAGATTAAAGCTTACAATGATGTTCAAGTGGAAATCAAATAACCAAGGGACCAAACCATGACCTATTGCATCCCCTGAGGCTACTAAACCATGAGAATCCAAGATGAACCAGATTCCTTTGCTCCTTCTTTCTTTATACTGATTTTTGAATTTTTCACTTATTTTCTTGATTTTTGAGTATTTTTGGTTTTTTTAAATGAAACTGAGCAACACTGAAAAATTAAGATTTAAACAAGTTATACTAACTTATGGTGACTTAATAGAACAGATAACAAACACATTTAACAACAATTAAGTGAAAATGAGATTTTGAGTATTTCAAGTGAAAACTGAGTTTTGGAATTAAAGCTTAATTAACTGATTAAAAGAACTTTAAATTACATTAAGGGGTCTAGAATTACACTTTGAAACTAAAATTTATACTTGAAAGACTAAAATAAATTACAACGAAAATTAACACTATACTAACTAACTACTACTACTCTAACTAATTGCCTCCCCTGTTCTTTTTCTTCACTTTTATAGATAAATGCAACATACTCTGACTTTCCCACTCCTTTTGTGACCGTAGGATTGCTTCTTTAGATCCCCACCGTTCAAACTTAATTTGGCGGGAAAAAGGATAAAGGGCAGGTTTGGGTTTGGTAAGGGTAATAAATGGAGGGGGATTAGTGGGTGTAGGTGAATGAAATTAATGAGGTTTGGTGAGTTGGTGAGGACTTTGGAGGAGGGGGGGAACACAGTTGCTGGAAACCAGGGAAATGGGGTGAGGGAGATGGCTTTGACTTGGGTCAAACGACCAGGGGTGGTTTATTTTTATATTTTTTGGAGTGGGCTAGTTGTAAGTTTGGGCCAAGGAGGGTTTGTGGTGGGCTTTGGAGTAATATATTAAAGGGTCCGTTTGTTTTGTATGAAATTTTAGCACAAGGACCTTTTATGTAATTTCCAGAAAGTTAGGGGGCTGATGATGTACAAACTCCAAAGTGCTCACAAGGGTTAATTCCTGCCAAGTATAAATCATCAAAGGACAAAAAGTGATATTTTTCATTTTGAAATTCACAGGGACCAAAATTGTCATTTTTCAAAAGTCCAGGGACCAAACATGTAATTTCAAAAACTTTTAAGATTTTTCACCAAAGGAGTAAATATGACAACTTATGATTTCAAAAAGACCTTTGGTGATAATTTTCCATATTTTGAATTACTAGGGACTAGTTTTGACATTTTTGAAAGTTGGGGGGACTGAAAGTGCCAATTTTGCAAACTTTGTACATTTTTCATCTGTTTTTACTCACTTTGCATCTAAAACATACAAAACACAATTTTGAAATATTTTTAGTATTTTGATGCATTTCTGAGTGTTTTTGTATGTTTTTGCAGTTCAAATTTGACCAAAAATGATGAGTGTTTGAACACTCATCAATCCCCCACACTAAACTATTGCTAGTCCCTAGCAATAACTGTTTTGAAAACTTGATGGATTTGAAAACCTCTTTACCAAAAGCATCACTTCTGGAGTAGCCAGGTGTGAGAACTGTGGTACACCTGATAACCGTGTGATTTTGAGCAAACCACCAGCTGTCAACGGATTTGATTAGTCTTTACCAAAAGCCGTTTGCTTCTGGACTAGCCAACTCTTGATGGACAAAGTCAACATCTTGGTGAGCTGATTACCAATTATGGATTTTCCACTGCCTTTACCACAAGCCATAATCTTGCGGGCTAGCCAACTCATTCGCTTTCTAGGATATGGCGAGTTGAGGTACCATACAATTTTGGGCAAATTGCAAGCCGTAAACGGATTTGATATATCTTTACCAAGAGCCGTTTGCTCCTGGATTAGCCAATCCCTTTGTCGGTTAGACATGGCGGACTGATTACCACAAAAATTTTGAAGTACCAGTGAAAAAAATTTTTGAAAATTTTTTGAAATTTTGGCTAAAAACGGGGGTATTAGATAGTAAAATGTGATAAAATTCGCTAGAATAGCGAAACCCCCCCCCCCCCCCACACACTTAGAATGAATATTTTCCTCAATATTCAAAGTCCCGGCTATTATGCCGACTCTTTGAACGCAAAAGGGCAGCATTACAGGCTAAACGTGGAAAATACCATTTTGTTTTTCACTTCATTTGTAACCACTCTGGGGTAACTCCCCCACACTTAGGGTGAAAACCCTATAAGCATGCTACTGTTTTTGTTTACCGAGTCACTAGCTTGACTCGACCCCGAATTCATTTGTCCTTGGGGAAGCAGGATGTGGAAGAAACAATCTCAATCGGACTTTCATTCAAAATGTTTGGACAAACATATGAAGCACGTGAAAGTTCCACACCGATGAGATAAAATCCCGGCTCAAGATAATGATACATGAAAATGCCGGGGTCAAAGATAGTATCTTCATTCCCGAAGGAGTGAAGAAGAGAGGAAGGCACCTCGAGAGCAGGCTCATTAGCCTGAGTTTGGATTTCAAAGGTTAAGCTCAAAAACATCCCGGGAGGGTGGGTGGGAATTTGCAAATCTTCATGATTGAGTATATCTCCCCCGGGGTATCATACTCCGAAGGAGTCATGATAAGGTGATCAATGATGGGCTCAAAAGATATTTCATCAACGTCACTGATGTCTCCATAAGATAAAGAATTTTCATCAGTGGGTGAATCACTAAGCCCGGTATTGAGATAAGAATTGAGTGATGGATCATCATTCAATAAACTTTCAAGGAAAAGGATATCCCCCTCAGAATCAAGATAGTTATCATCAACTTCATACAAAGTTGAACTATCTAGAGCAAGGAATGCTTCGACTTCTTCCATATCATCTTTGAAATCAAAGAGATTATCATCACATCCCGATGGAAGTGGATTGGCGTGAGTGAGTTCCTCGGCGAACTCCTCTAGAAGAAAGTTAACATTAGAGAGGGGAAAGGATGCATCAACATACTCAATGTCTCCATCAGATAAACAATCATCACTAGAATAAGAGACAATCTCAATTTGATCATTTGGATTATTAGGGTGAGAAGGAATATCACACACTTGATCAAAAGTCCCCTGTGACTCTCGGGATTGGGACAAGGATCTCAACACTAGACTTTATTAATTCGTCCGATTCCTTATTAGGAACAGTGCTAAGATGCTCATCCCCCATGTTTAGAGAGTGAGTGTGAACTTCGGGTGTGATAACAACAGACTGAGGGAGATGAGAGGAGCTAGCATTCATGGATTGTACAAGTTCCATTTGATCTTCTGCTAGTAATGTCTCCGTCTCATTATTTTCTCCCTGATTTTCAATGGGGGGAATCACAAATGATGAATCTGAGGAACCCTTATAAAATTGAAGGATATCAAGGGTGTCCTCATTATCACTATCATCATCACAGTCTAGAAGAGCAGCTTGACGAAATTTGGCACGTGTTATAGCTGCTTGTTCTAAGATAAGTAATTCTTCCATACTCAATTCGTTTCTAGCCTCTCGTTCTTCAGCAAGTAATTCTGCCATAGATTTCTCACGAGAGTCTTGAAACGATGTAGTAACCAACTCCTCATTAAGTTCTTTCAATATATCAAGAGCCTTTAGTAAAAGGTCTTGCTCAATATCATGAGGAGTTGTGTGAATCATTTGGTATTGTGGAGGTGGGTCTAAAAACGAATAGTCGTAATTGTTACAAGGAAATGGATTCCTTATTTGACAATCCGAGCTAGAGTGTGGACCTCCACAATAATCACAACAGTGAAACTGATGTGGCTGTGGGTTGTATGTGCTTGAGTTATATTTGTTATCAGGAAACTGCTCATAGACAAGCGTGTTTCCCGATTGACAACCAGAACTGTAATGTGGACCACCACAGTACTCACAACAGTAAAAATGTCGAGTCTCATGGTGTGGTAGCTGGTGAAATGAATCAGTGGTGTCATGGTAGGAATAGGGTTTGTGGTTATAGACAGACCCGTTTCCTGACTCTACCATGCCACAACTGGGGCAATTACCACCATTATGAGAACTACCACACCATTGGCAAACCAGAAGGTGTGGATGTGACATAGAAAGAATCAAAAGGTTTGGGAGGGGTAGGGATGAAGAATCAAAGATGTGAGAGGGTAAAGGTGAATATTTTTGGGTTTTTGGATAAACATTTTGTACAAATGATAAAGAAAATGTTTTTGTGTTTTTGTGTTCGTTGAAAACTGATTGTAAAATGTTTTCGGGAACAGTTTTATTTTTATAAGAAAATAAGAAGATAATATGAATAAGGGTGGTAAATATACAATGGATGTATATCCCGATTCACCAATACGCAAAACCGTTTAGAAAAGCACGCACAACATCCCCGGCAGCGGCGCCAAATATTGATTGGCTCCAGACGGTCAACCTAATTTACCAGGTGATGGTCAATAAAGTCAGACTACCTAGAGGCAATGCTCCGCGGAATATAGTGGTTTCCCCGGGTCGTTATGTCCCGACGAGGTGTGATGGTTATAAAACGGATTTGTGATCGAGTGAATTTGGACAGAAAGCGGTTTGAGTTTAGTTAAACTAAGGAATCTACAATGAAATAGCTTAAACAAGCTATATGAATAAGACTGGAAGCTAGGAAAAACCAGAAACGTTTAAAACCTAAAAACGCGTACGTTCATGTTTTAAATAACACAAACGTACGAAATAAAAAGTGAAAAATGAAATCTTAAAACCCCCAGGGGGTGAAAATGATTATTTTACAAACTAAAAGATAAAAGAAAATTTTTAGAAAATTAAAATTAATTTTTACACTACTTAGTTATTGAATATTAATTAATTACTAATTATTAATATTTAAAACACTTAAATACAATATAATATTAATTAGTTACTAGAAAAATGAAAATAAAATTTCTGAAATTATAAAATATCTAAAAACTAATTTTAAAATTAAAAATAAGTATTTTTGTCTTTTTGTGATTTTTCTATTATTTAATTACTAATTATATATTAATTACCTATTTAAACTATTTTAAATTATAAAAAATAGCAAATATAAAAACTAGGGTTTACTTTATAAAAACGTTTTATAACATCTAAAAGCTAGGAAAAATATAAAAACTAGGGTTTACTTTATAAAAACTAATTATGCAATTTAAAACTTAATTATTAATTAATTATTAATAAAACTAATATTAATTCTAATTAATACTAAATGACAAATAAAAATCTGAGAAAATTACTAAACATTCTTTAATATAAAAGGTAATTAATAAAAATATAAAAAAGCTAAGTGCTTAACAAAAATTTAAAAATGAAAAATAAAATTCAAATTACATTAAATAGAAACTATCACTTAATATTAAATTGACTTTTCTGTATTTTTTTCTTTGAAAACTTGTTTTATACCTAAAAATGGAAAACTTTTGTAAAAACAACTTTTGTGGAGCTTAAAAATAAGCAAAGTACAAGCTTAATTGTATGACAGTTGACTTTAGTTGACTTTATAAGCAAATAAGCTCAAACCAGCTTGTGTGGGGTCCACTAGGGTTAATTCTGGTCTAAATAAGTTTACGAAACTTGTTTAAGCTAGAATCAACCAAAAAGTTCCAAAGAATAAGCCAATAATCATGATTAAGCACTTTCCAAACCTCTTGGCTGCACAGAAATGGGACAGAAAAGATGGTGATCTTATGTGGGGTCCACAGAGCTTTAGGTCAAACCAAGGGTCAAAACATGAAGTATGGTAGGAGGGGGGGGGGGAAAGAAACTAAGAGGTGGGGCTGTGGATCACTGTGGAGGTCTGAAACCACCACCAAAGTGGTGGTGGTAGGAGTGGTGTCTGCTGATGCAGGGGAGAACCTCCCCCTGCAAGTGACTTTGAGGGCCTGTGGGGCCCAGTAGGAAAATCACAAAAATATAAAAACTCTGGGATCTTGGAGACTAGCTGAGGGGCTACCAAACCTACAAGTTTCAAGGGCTGAATCAACACACATAAATCAAATTAATTCTTGCCATAAATGGAAAAATCTGAGATGAACAATTTGACTTTTTGACAAACACTTGAACTTTGACTTTCTTGAATTTTGATCACACTTTACTGATTAAAAATGAATTTATGAGCTTTGTTTAAACTAAATTACCCTAAATTAACAAACTTAGTAGCTCATGTGATGGATTTGAGACCCCAAACCCCTCACAGTTAACTGTGAGGGGGATTTTCTTGTGATTTTGACTTGTTGGGTACAAGGACTCAAGGTTATGGTTTTAACAACTCATAGAAACCTAGTTAGAAATGTTTCAACTACAGGTACTAGCAAAATCAACCTCCAACTCAGGGAATTACCCTGAGCCAAGCACTCCTTTATTTAACCCGATTTAATGTTTTCTTAAGCAATGGATGATTGAGACAATGGATTTGGTTTACAACAACCTAATATGATATGAAAAGCTAAGATAAGCTCAGAAACATGAGCTTAAACTAAAAACAACTAAGATTCTAGATTTAAACTATATTGGCAGTTAAGTAGGAAATATTGAGCATAATTGATTATAATGAACAAGGACTAAATTTTAAGCTATAACATCACTAAATAACAACCAATAAACATAAAAGAACATGAATGATCTAACAATAAGTATGTATACAGTGAATTACCAAAGAAAATAGATTAAAGCTTACAATGATGTTCAATTGGAAATCAAATAACCAAGGGACCAAACCATGACCTATTGCATCCCCTGAGGCTACTAAACCATGAGAATCCAAGATGAACCAGATTCCTTTGCTCCTTCTTTCTTTATACTGATTTTTGAATTTTTCTCTTATTTTCTTGATTTTTGAGTATTTTTGGTTTTTTTAAATGAAACTGAGCAACACTGAAAAATTAAGATTTAAACAAGTTATACTAACTTATGGTGACTTAATAGAACAGATAACAAACACTTTTAACAACAATTAAGTGAAAATTAGATTTTGAGTATTTCAAGTGAAAACTGAGTTTTGGAATTAAAGCTTAATTAACTGATTAAAAGAACTTTAAATTACATTAAGGGGTCTAGAATTACACTTTGAAACTATAATTTATACTTGAAAGACTAAAATAAATTACAACGAAAATTAACACTATACTAACTAACTACTACTACTCTAACTAACTGCCTCCCCTGTTCTTTTTCTTCACTTTTATAGATAAATGCAACATACTCTGACTTTCCCACTCCTTTTGTGACCGTAGGATTGCTTCTTTAGATCCCCACCGTTCAAACTTAATTTGGCGGGAAAAAGGATAAAGGGCAGGTTTGGGTTTGGTAAGGGTAATAAATGAAGGGGGATTAGTGGGTGTAGGTGAATGAAATTAATGAGGTTTGGTGAGTTGGTGAGGACTTTGGAGGGGGGGGGGGAACACAGTTGCTGGAAACCAGGGAAGTGGGGTGAGGGAGATGGGTTTGACTTGGGTCAAATGACCAGGGGTGGTTTATTTTTATATTTTGGAGTGGGCTGGTTGTAAGTTTGGGCCAAGGAGGGTTTGTGGTGGGCTTTGGAGTAATATATTAAAGGGTCCGTTTGTTTTGTAGGAAATTTTAGCACAAGGACCTTTTATGTAATTTCCAGAAAGTTAGAGGGCTGATGATGTACAAACTCCAAAGTGCTCACAAGGGTTAATTCCTGCCAAGTATAAATAATCATAGGACCAAAAGTGATATTTTTCATTTTGAAATTCACAGGGACCAAAATTGTCATTTTTCAAAAGTCCAGGGACCAAACATGTAATTTCCAAAACTTTTAAGATTTTTCACCAAAGGACTAAATATGACAACTTATGATTTCAAAAGGACCTTTGGTGATAATTTTCCATATTTTGAATTACCAGGGACTAGTTTTGACATTTTTGAAAGTTGGGGGACTGAAACTGCCACTTTTGCAAACTTTGTACGTTTTTCATCTGTTTTTACTCATTTTGTATCTAAAACATATAAAACACAATTTTGAAATATTTTTAGTATTTTGATGCATTTCTGAGTGTTTTTATATGTTTTTGCAGTTCAGATTTGACCAAAAATGATGAGTGTTTGAGCACTCATCAATAAACTAGGAGAATTTTACCTTTTCTAATGAATAGCAAATACAGTAATATTGAACTTCTAAAGAGTAATAAAAATGGGCTTTGTAGTTGAAGATTAAAAAAAAAAAGATATCTGCATTTAGTGGATAGCAATGTAAACCAGGTTATATTAGAGTGGTGTTTGTCATTAAATTAAAAATACAAGTCATGTCCACACGTTGGGTTAATACATAAGAAATAACTATAAAAGATCACTATTGTTCGTACATGATTAAATTAAAATGTAAAATTACAAGTTATGTCCGCCCATCGGGCGAATAATCTTTATCTTTGATGTTTATGCTGCATTAACATGTAAACAACGGGCAGGTATGCGAAGTAACTCATCCGAAACCAGTCGGGGAAGTTTATTTTGTTGCTCTACATTCTTTGATTTAGAAACAATTCGTTGTGCGTGCAACACTAATTTTCTGCAGAATGGAGTTTCCACTGAAGGTTAACTATCAAGGAGAGTATTTGAGGGCCACGATGGAATGGACTGCAGGTTTGAAAATTAAGGTGCATCCTCTATTTTCACCTTTATAATCTTTAAATCTTCATTTTAACTTTTCTTCACACTCTTCTTTCATTATCATCTCGATACATGTAGTTGATGCTTTCATACCAGAAAAAAGTTGATTATGTAGTTGATGCTTGCATACCAGAAAAAAGTTGATTAGTTTTAACCATTTCATTTTGATTTAGTCTGAGACAAGGGATGTCTCTTTAATGAATGCGACTTTGAACCTAGAGTTGAATTCAATTTGGTAATAATATAGTTTCTGCAATCATATTTGTCACATTGTTACAGGCTGCTTTGGGTGAAATTAAGAAAATTTGCTTTGTTTCTGATCTTGACTTGCTGAGATATGTATATATATATTTTAGCTGAACAATCATGGGTAGCAATATGCCCGTGTAACCGCGACTTCGATATGTTTTTACCACGTTCAGGTAGGTTTTGTAATAGTCTCCTTATAGTTTTTAGGAAATAAATTAGCAACTTTTATTGTTTAAACATGCTAGAAAGTAACAACAAAAAATAAAGGATGCATTACCCTTTTGGCATGAAACCAGATGTGATCACATATCCTTGAAGGGTTATCTGTTAAGCAAAATAAGGATTGACGTTCTACTTTTTAATATATCAGATATCCTTATGTAAGCTTGCTCGAGAAAAGTTTTTGTCAGTAACTATGTACTTTTTTGGTTATATATGCAATAAATCAGTGGAGATTATGTGTTGACGTAAGAAACTGATGCGTTGGGACGGCTGCATAAGCAAGTGACCCACATCTTTTTCTTGGTGCTATTGTTGGTGGGTTCAGAAAATAGTATTTTTGATCTTATTGAAATTTTATTAAACATGTTGCCACCATATGCTCATAATTTCTCTTTACACATTGTCAAATATTTTGAGGTCCTGAAAGAGCCTTTGATTCACATGAAGCTGACACATCAGCTATTGTGAAATCAGAGCCGGTGGCATTCCACAAACAAACTGTCAACTGATATGTTTCCTTACATTACATTTCTGATATATCTCAGTTGCACGAAGCCTCTCATATATGATACGGTTTTATGCTTTTTCTATTAAGTTTCGACTTGCATTACATTGCTGACATATGTGATACGCTTATTTTTTACTTTGAACTATTTGTCATAGGTTACATCCTTACTGGCAAGATCTGACAGCGTTCATGAAGGTGATAGAAGTATCTTTCATTATTTTTGGCAGCAGACTATACTGATAGGAGTATCCATCTTGATCTTCCTTATAGAGCAAGTACAACGGCATTAGGATTATTAGGGAGTTTGCCGTCACTACATCCTGTGTTAAAACATGACCAAACCCATTTTTTGTTAAGGTAACACTTTACCCGGATTGACTAATCATGCTTAACTAAAGTTTATATTATACTACATGGATGGCTAAATCTCAGTTGGTTGCAGTATCATTGATTAAAGTTTATTTATTTTGGATTAGATAACTTTATCGGGCCTGCTCAACTTTATTGACGGGTTGTGGTCGAGCAGTGGGATGAGTGAATATTAGTCTTCACAACGAACCATAAGGACTGTTTAAATGAGGCATTACTAAGTCCAGGCCGCATGAATACGTTTGCGTGAGTTTAGTAAGTGCAAGAATATGATTGAACTTGCTAAAGGGTGCTTATAAGTCAATTTCTGTCACCTAATACTACCCAAAGATGATTACAAGTCATGTCCGCCCATCGGGCGGGCTTTGACACTAGTGTGTATATATATATATATATATATATATATATATATATATATATATATATATATATATATATATATATATATATATATATATATTGAACATAATTACCAAACCATTGATTGGAAAAGAAAAAAAAAAGAAAAAAATTATATAATTCATATTAAGTTCTCCTGCAACTGTTTCATTTTCTTTTTAATTCTTTACTGGACAAAAGCATATTGCTCCAAAAGATGAATACTGACTTTTTGATCTTCCTTGATTTCTTTACACAAATTTTCAATAATTTCATCATTTGAATCTTTTTCGATGTAGCCAACCATTTTTAATTTTTTTTCCTCATATGAGAATGTTCATCTGAATCATCAGAAGAAGTCCAAACGAAGGGTGATTTATTTTTATTTGTATTTATTTCGATCTTTGATGTTGACATTTTGTAAATGTTTTGGGTTATTAATTGGTACTCGGTGAAAAATAAAAAGAGTGCTTTATGTTTTCTAGGGCGAAGGGGTAACTTTTCTTATATTACAAACAGGTCCTTCCAATCTTTTGTAACTTTAGAATTTCACATTTGTGACACATATGTTTTCTCACTAAATTAATCGCAAGAGATTATAGTCGACTTTAACATAATAACTGTGTCCACGCGTTTTGAGATAATGTTAATAAAAAAATATTTTTACGTAATAATTTACATAATAATATATACCTATATAAAGGCACCACTTCTT